>JAHTLZ010002011.1:0-18031 GCA_023846285.1 Phrynocephalus versicolor
CCCTCATCAGACATCCCCACCCCCACCCCTTTATCAGACATTTCCCCCCTACCTCAGTCACCTCTGTCTGTCCACACAATGTGCCCGACTCCTGCCCCACGCAACTCACTGTCTAGTTGTGAGTCAGCCAGACTCCGTCGGGGCAGAGCGAGCAGCAGGCGGCAACTTGTCCTGGTGGTGGCGCGGGCTCTCTGATTAAGGGCCTTTTCACACGACCCCTAAGATCCGCTGGCCACTTAAAGAGATCTTGGGGGTTCGTTGCTCTTCCTGCGTCCCCACCCCTCCGCACTTCTTTGATCCTGTCTGCGTGAGGGGAGAGAGAAAAAAGAGGACAAAAGAATGCAGGCTCACCTCCGTTTGTCGGTCCAAGCCTCCCCAAGCCCCGTCGTCGTCCTGATTCCTTCTCTTAAAGGGGCAGGAGGCAAAAACAACAACAAACAGAAGCGAGGAGAGCCTGGCACTCACTCCTTTACATCCGGATCTGGGATTTTTCACCCTCCAAGAGCAGGTACCTGAAAAGTGCACTGGGACGCACTTAGGTGGGCGTGGCCGCACTTAATTATCTGTAAACTCTGGAGCTGGTGGGGAAACAATTTTAAGCTCCAGAGCTGGGAGCCATTTGCGGCTGAGTTTAGGGGTCGTGTACAAATACCCTAAAAGAGACCTCGCAATTCCTGTCTGCTCCGGCTGCACTGCAGCCAACAGTGAGCGGCGCAGTGGCACCCGCTGCTACAGTCCAGAGTCGAGAGTTACGGTAGCTTCGGGGGGGTCTTATTATGACAACAACAACAACAACAACTTTATTGATTAGCCGTTTGGGCCATATCAAGTACTAAAATCACATAGTGGACATGGGGTCACGATGGTCTTATTATGAGGGAGGCCTTATGTTTGGGGGAGGTCTTATTATTGGAGAGGTCTTATTTTCGGGGGATGTCTTATATTTCAGCGAGAGGCAAAACTGTAAGTAGGTCTTATTTTCAGGGGATGTCTTACTTGTGGGGAAACAGGGTAGGCACACCACAACGAAAGCATGCCAGGAAAGTGTGCGGTAATCCTTAAAGCAAGGTTGGGGGAACTCTTTGGGTACGCCCAACAAGGTTGATTTCCAGGTCCCATCAACACCAGCCATCCTGGGCAGTGGTGAAGCACAACGGGAAATAAAGCTCATTTCCCACTAAGGGCAAAGGTTCCTCAGCCCCCCCACCACCACCACCACCACTAGAACATTCTGGGGAGGCTGAGCTGGAAGAGGGAAGGGGAATTTGATCTTAACCACTAACCACCGCAGGTGTTTTTTCAGTGGCTGTGGACAAGGATGGATGACAAGAACGGGTTAAAACAAGGGGGGGAAATGCTGTGAAAGGAACGAGCCCCCTCACAGCCATAGAGCAGGGGAAAAGATATTTATAAGTCTCAGGAGCCGAATGAAGTGACCTCTGAAATAAAACTGGGGATTCTGGTTTCTTATGAGGAACAAAACGAAAGAGGCTTTTTTCTTCTCGTTCTCAGATGGTGAAGAAAGCCTCTCGACAACGCGAAGACCTGTTGAACTTCCAGCGACCGTCCCATCACTGCACAACAACGAGACAGGAGAGGACTGCTTAACAGGTTGGATGGAGACTGCCTACCTGTCTGTCTTTTCCCCTATCTCCGGAATTTTTTTATGTTGTACAGATTTTAGGTTATACAAACCCTTTGTTATACAAGGGTCCACAATGAGGAAGCACGCTACAATGTCATCTTTCCTCCTCTGTGGGTGCTGGCTAATCAAGCATCATCCCGCCTTCCCTTCCAATTGGCCAGCACCCACTATGGAGGAAAGATGAGGAAAGATGACGCCGCAGTGTGATGATGAATGTTGTAAGCGGCCCAGAGTTGCCTTTTGGTTAGATGGGTGGGCTATAAATACCACTTTCGCCTCACACACACACACACACGCCACGCTTTGGACACGCACATCCCACACCACGGCTTCCACCCCCTTCACCACCGCTTTCCATGTAGGACTGAGATGTTTTGCTGTTTCTTCTGTGGTGTAGTTTTCCTCTCCAAATCTGGTTGGTTCATTTAGACCAGTGGTGATGTTTTGGACTACAGCTCCCAGAATTCCAAGCCTGTATTGGCTAATGACAAAGGACTGTGGGAGTTTTGGTCCAAAACATCTGGAGGGCTGAAGGTTTCGCTGTAATGGATTTTAGAAGTAGGGAAGCCTTTCTTTAGGCCAAAAGTAAACAATGCCAATATTAAAGTGCAGTTTCAGCCTAGTAATGAAGCTTATCTCAGTGCATGTGTTAAACAATGGCCGAGTGAACATTCCAGCCAGCAGCCAGTGAAACCTGATTGGTCCAAGAAGCAACATGTGACTGTTTTCCTGTGCTGCGAGCAGTCTGTGTGAGAGAGAAGGCGGGACTTTTTTTCCGGATGGATTTTATGGCTGCAAGATGAACTGATGGTTAAAAAGATGAAGTTTGGAAACAATGGGTATTTGTACACAACCCCTAAACTCAGCTGCAAATGGCTCCCAGCTCCGGAGCTTAAAATTGTTTCCCCACCAGCTCCGGAGTTTACAGATAATTAAGTGCGACCATGCCCACCTAAGCGCGTCCCAGCGCACTTTTCAGGTACCTGCTCTCCGGAGGTGAAAATTCCTGATGCGGATATAACGTAGTGACTGCCGGGCTCTCCTTGCTTCTGTTTGTTCTTTTTTTGGCCTCCCCCTGCCCCTTTAAGAGATCTGAATGCAGTGCCGGGACGGCAGAACGGAGGTGAGCGGCATTCTTTTCTTCCTTTTTTTCTCCCTCCCCTCACGCAGCCAGCAGCCAGGAGTGTGGAGGGGGTGGGAACGCAGGAGCAGCGACAAACCCCTAAGATCTCTGGTCCGAATTTAAGTGGCCAGCGGATCTTAGGGGTCGTGTGAAAAGGATCTTAGAGAGGGAGGCTTTTGCCTCATAGTTCGGGAAGGAACCATGTTTTGTTATTTTGAAGTAAGAGCTATATTCCTGTGTAATCCCTAGCTAAATAAAAGCCTTTAATTATTGAAGTGGTAGTGCCTTATAAGTTATTCTGGAAAGTTTGGAAGCAATACAGCAGACAGGCGGGGAGACGAGAAACGGACCCACGGGGGGCTTCAGTCTCCAGGTTCCTGCATTAATTGGCTGAGGTGAATTCATTGCAGAGGGCACCTGGGTAGAGATTATATCAGCCCATTGATTTAGGGCGTTTATACACAACCCCTAAACTCCACAGCAAATGGCTGCAAGCTCCGGAGCTTAAAAATGTTTCCCCACCAGCTCCGGAGTTTACAGGAAATTAAGTGCGACCCCGCCCACCTAAGCGCGTCCCAGCGCACCTTTCAAGTACCTGCTCTCTGGAGGTGAACATTGTTTTATGCGGTGCAAGGATAGTGAGTGCGGGGCTCTCCTCGCTTCTGTTTGTTGTTGTTTTTGGCTCCCGCCCCTTTAAGAGCTACTTAAGAAGAGTGAGAGGCAGAACGGAGGTGAGCGGCAGTCTTTTCTTCCTTTGTTTTCTCCCTCCCCTCACGCAGCCAGCAGCCAGGAAGTGTGGAGGGGGTGGGAACACAGGAAGAGCAACAAACCCCCAAGATCTCTGGTATGAATTTAAGTGGCCAGCGGATCTTAGGGGTCGTGTAAAAGCGCCCTTAGACCCCTTTCCACTTCCAGAGGGATATTTCCTCTCAAGGCTTGGGATTCAGTCTTTTCTTTGCTTCTTGTTTTGGCAGGAGATTGGGAAAGTTATACCCAGCGGGAGCCCTACAAATGCAGCATGTATTGGGAACAATTTGCGGAAAGTGTGGCCCTTACAGTTCACGAGAAGATCCACAACGCAAATATATGTTTTGAAAACGAAGCATCGGGAACAGGTGTCCGTCACAAACCCGAACTGGCAAGTCAGCAGAAAATCGACCCAGGAGGGAAAATGGACCAATCTCAAGAATATGGGGAACGTTTTGCTAGGAATTCCCCTCTTGTCCACATAACAAAAGGGCTGTGCAGGTGGCAGGAGGGGGGAAAAGATATTTTTGGCGTTCCACCTCCTGGCAAGCATCATAAAACCCACACGCAGAAACCATACAGTTGCCCAGAATGTGGGAAATGTTTTAGATACACGTCGAGTCTCCTGGTGCACCATCGAACCCACGCAGAGGAGAACCCACCCAAATGCCAAGAGCGTGGGAAATGTTTTGCTGAGAATTCAAACCTTCTCACGCCAGAGAGAGCCACCATGGAAGACAAGCCGTACAAATGCCACGAATGTGGGAAATCTTTCAATTGCGATTCCACCCTTCTCGTACACCAAAGAGTCCACACTGGGGAGGAGCCTTACAAGTGTCAGGCGTGCGGGAAATGTTTCCTGCAGAATTCTAACCTTTTGAAACACCAGAGGGTCCACACGGGAGAGAAACCCTACCAATGCCAGGAGTGCGGGAAACGTTTCGCTCAGAATTCGCACCTGCTGGGCCACTATCGGATCCACACCGGAGAGAAGCCCTACCGATGCCAGGAGTGTGGGAAATGTTTCTCGTACAGTTCGACCCTTTTGAAGCACCAGAGGGTGCACACGGGAGAGAAACCGTACAAATGCCAGGAGTGTGGGAAGCGTTTCGCTCAGAATTCGCACCTCTTGGGGCACTATCGGGTCCACACTGGAGAGAAGCCGTACCGATGCCAGGAGTGTGGGAAATGTTTTTCTGACAGTTCGACCCTTTTGAAACACCAGAGGGTGCACACTGGGGAGAAGCCGTTCCGGTGCCAGGAGTGTGGGAAATGTTTTGCTCAGAATTCCTACCTTATTCAACACCAGAGAGTCCACACTGGAGAGAAACCCTACAAATGCCAGGCGTGAGGGTAATGTTTTGCTCCCAATTCAACTCGCCCACACAACCCGGAGGTCGTAGAAATGGAAGGCCGAGATAAAGGTTTTGTTCCTGAGTCAGACTTCAGGAGGCGTCAGAGAGTCCACAAAGGGAAGAAACCACACAAAAGCTAGAATGAACACCTGCACAGGAGAGGGATTGCCAATGCTGGTCACGTCACTGAACCATGGTGGAGTAAAGCTTATCTGAACTCTGTCTCTCTTCATGGGAAGATTAAGTTCATCTAGTTTCCTTTTAGGCTGTAACTACATTGCAGACCTGAATTAGAATGATTTGGATTTGCTGAAGTTTGATTCACACCGGTTATATTAATCTGAAATCTTGACTGGTGCTCAACCAGGGGCTGCAGATTGATCCAGGAGTTCACCGTTCATGGTGGTTGCAAATACAGTTGTAGCTGCCCACAGCTCTCCCTCCCTTCCTTCCTCTGGTCCCACCTCATGCCAATCCTTCCTTCCTTATTTCCTCTGGTCCCACCTCATGCCAGTCCTTCCTTCCTTCTTTCTTTCATTCCTTCCTCCCTTCTTCTGGTCCCACCTCATGCCAATCCTCCCTCCCTCCCTCCCTCCCTCCCTTTCTTCCTTCCTCTGGTCCCACCTCATGCCAATCCTTTCTTTCCTCCTCACTCCCTTCTTCTGGTCCCACCTCATGCCAATCCTTCTTTCCTTCTTTCCTGCTATCTCTTCTGCTAATTTCTGAATAGTTTGTAATTTAGGCTAGAGTGAAAGGGAAAAGAGTGATGGAAGAGGCATCCAAGAGCCAAGGAAAAGGTTGCCTCTGAGAGGTTTCCATGCAGTACGGTGAGCCTCTGATTGAGGGTTAAGGTGAAGCAGCTGAAATTCTATTTTTTTTATTTATTTAAAATATTTATCTCCTGCACTTCTCTCTGAAAGGACCCAAGGCAGCTAACATCATAAAACAGTACAGTTGCAGCCCCATATGTGCTGATTCACCATCTGCGGATTCAGTTATCTGCGGTTGGCGATCAGCCGTTGGTGGGGTGGCAGGGGCAAAACCTGTGCTGAGCGGCCCAGCTCTTTTGCCCCCCCAGCCCCCCCCACCCCCGCTGGGCAGTACAGCAGACCAGGCAATGTAACAGCATCCGTTCGCACTGTGCAGTCTGCTGCCCGGAGAGCTCAAATGGCTGTGCCGTGCAGCACAGCTTTCGCTCCCAGCACCCCAACAGCCCGGGGGGGGGGGTGCTGGGGAGCAAAAGCTATACCGTGCAGCCCCGCCCTTTTATCCCCATCCCCCCATGGGGGCACAACCCAGTGCCCCATGCTGTTCCCACAACACATGCCATGGCCCTACACACTGCCCAGCAGGGGTGGTGGGTTGTCAGGGTTGAAAGCTTTCGGCCCCGGTACCCCACCATCGCGGTCGCCCTTGTCACCCTTGGGAATCTGCTCTTATCCGCAGATTTCAGTATCCACAGGGGGGGCAGAACTTAATCCCTCACAGGTATGGGGATCCTACTGTATATATAAAAGATAAAAATCCAGAGAGGTACAGTTATTACAATCCAGATATAGACACATACACTATTAAAAAAGAATTAAACAAGTATATTAAAACAGTACTAAGATCAACATTAAAACGTATTTAAAACAGAACACCTCCCCCCCAAACTGAACTGTCTCAGAAATCCCTCAGATAGGGTAGAATTCCTATACAGTACATGCAGCCAGGAAAGTGACATAAGAGAAGCTATATGGTGGGTTTCTTGAATGGATGGATGCCACCATGCCGGAAGGGAAGAGGGGGTGATGAGAGTTGTAAGTGTCTCTTGTAGGGATGGGCACGAAACGGAAAAATAATACAGTATTTCATTTCGTGCTCAACCCCATTTTGTTTCGTTTCGTTTCTTACAATTTTTTTTTAAAAAAAATTGAACGAAACGAAACGGCTCCCCCCGGGTCCTAGAGGTCAATGGAAAAAATGACCGTTTTGTTTCGTCTGCAACGAAATTCTGCTTTTTCATTTCGGTTTTGCTACGTAATGAAACAACAAAACAGCATTTCGTTTTTTCATTTCCTGCCCATCCCTAGCCTCTTGATACGATTCAGGAGAATCTGGCGTGTGTGAGTGTGGATGCGCAGTGTAAATGTATCAGGCATTGCTTGCAGATAAGGCAGATGGAACGATCCTTGGCTCTTACGCAAGTATCTTCTTTGGCAATCGTTCTCCCTCAAGCTTCAGACTGTTGGATTTCTGAAAAAAAATATGTAGGAAAAATAACACAGAAAGATACTTCAAAGTCTCAGAATAGAGAACACCAAAAGCTTGGACGGGGATTTTGCAAACTACATCATGATATATAACTCAGAATGTTTTCATTTGGGATCCGTTATCCCTTTCCCTTACTTTCAAGTAATGCATGCAAGAGTTACTGATCTCTGGGGATGCAGTAGGACCCCTGTATCCACTGATTCATTAACCACTGATTCAGTTATCCATGGTTGGCAGAGGAAAAAAATAAATAATTCAGCAGCCACAAAGCAAGCTACTGTCACAAAGAGCAGCTGTAAAGCAAGATGATCTAGTCTGTTACCTGAAAATATTAAATACCGCCCCTGCTGAGAAATATATACTGTATTTCCAAGATGTATTTCCAGAACTGACCATTAGAGGGAAGCAGAACTATATTTTATATACAGTAGGACCCCCGTATCCACTGATTCATTATCCACTGATTCAGTTATCCACGGTTGGCAGAGGAAAAAAATTAAATAATTCAGCAGCCACAAAGCAAACTGTAAAGCAAGCTGTTGTCACAAACAGCAGCTGTAAAGCAAGCTATTGTGACAAATAGCATCTGTAAAGCAAGCTACTGTCACAAACAGTGGCCATAAAGCAAGCTACTGTCTCAAAACAGCAGTAATAAAGCAAGCTACTGTCAGGAAACAGCAGTTTGGGGGTGGGTGGGCAGGCATTCTCTCTTGTCCACGGTTTTCATTATCCACGGGAAGGCCTGGAACCAATCCCCAGCAGATACTGGGGTCCTACTGTCTAGGGTTTTTATGTCTGCGCTTTCCCCAGCAGATACTGGGGTCTTACTGTAAACAACGCCTGCCAGTGTTTTAAAAAAAATACTGCTTGCAGGCCAAAAAAAGAAAAAAGAAGAAAAAGAAATTTGCTCAGCTCTGTGCATTATTTAGTTGGAGATTTGTTAATAAATTTCAACCCTGATGCAAATCCAGGAGTATGGTGAACTGTAATCACACTGGTAGGTGGAACTGAAGTTGGAAGAGACTTCCCTGCCATTCACAGTGGAAGGACCATGGAGCTGTGGGAAAGCCACTCAAGCAATTCTCCTGCAAGGAGGCGGAACCCCCCCCCCAAAGAGGCTTAGCCAAATCTCTTACCGTCTTTGCCGTCAGTGGCTTAAGCCACAGAACCACACCAAAGTCCCAGATCCTGGACCGGGTGATCCTGGAACCCAGTCCCTGACCATCCTTCCCCCAGAGATGTCCCTCTGGGTGAGGCAGGGTTACCAGTGAGTCATTTTTGTCACTTCTATTCACTTTTTTTAAAAAATCTGCTCACTTTTGTCACTTTTCCAGAAATAGTGGCACTGTTGTCACTCTTTTCAGACCTCAAGGAGCCCCCGAGGTGTTCCCGAGACAAATGGAAATGATAGTGAGGACAAGTTCTTTAATCCGGAGGATCCCGACAGCATAAGTTAATTTGGTCATGTGTCATCATGAGGATGGAAGCTTTGATGTGATATGTGAATCCAGTATTAAATTTGAAATGTTTCATCTTCTTTGAAAAATAAAAGAAATATTTGTGCTTTAAAGTGTACTCATTTTTTAAAAAAAGTTATCTCTGTTTTATAACAATCTCTCTAATCCTGCCAGTGAGCTCTCAAATGGTGGCGAAAACTGCGCTACCTCACTTTAAATTAACCCATGGAGTTGGGAAAAGTTACTTTTGGGTTACTTAATGTGTCAAAGAGCCACTATATCATCACTATGTCTGTCTTTTAAAATGTCACTTTTCTACTCTTTTCTCTTCTTTTTGACCCCATGAAGTGCTGGCAACCCTGGGGTGAGGGAATGTGGAGCAGGGACCAGTTCCCAGGCGGTGGCCCTGGCCAAAAGTTAAATGGCTGTCCTGCAGGTAAAACTGTGCTCACGACCTGGGATTCAATCCCAGGTAGCCGGCTCAAGTTTCACTCAGCCTTCCATCCTTCCAAGGTCGGTAAAACGAGTACCTAGCTTGCTTGGGGGCGGGGGGGCAAATGTGTAGCCTGCATACTGTAATTAAACAGTAAACCAACCAGAGACTACTTGAAGTGGTATGGGGCGGTATATAAGCAGAACACTTTCTCCTGAACCAGGCAGAGGAGTAGAGGCAGAAAGTGTGTTACCTCAACATGCCTCTACAGTAGGGATGGGCAGCCATATGCCCCTGTAATGCCCCTTTTCATATCTTCTATATATGACCTTGTTGGTTATAAGGTAAACTCCCCTTTTACATCGATCGATCCTGCATGAAGAAGCCAGACCTTGTAAGTTTTTAAGATCCACAGATTCATTAACCACTGATTCAGTTATCCATGGTTGGCAGAGGAAAAAATTAAATAAAGAATCGAGCAGCCGCAAAGCAAGCTACTGTCCTAAACAGCAACCTTAAAGCTTGCTACTGTCACAAAACAGCAGTGTTTTTTTGGGGGGGGTTCTCTCTTATCCACAATTTTCATTATCCACAGGAAGGCCTGGAACCAATCTTCTTCAGGATATTTTTGGATAAATGTTCTAGCAAGATCCTGAAGAAAAAGACAGAGTAGTTATGCAGAAATATCTTCTGTACAAATGTGAGAATCTCATTTGTAAGTGGGGGAGCTGGAAGACTACATGTTTTTACTATGAAAAGTATCAATACGAGGAAAAGGTACCTCATTTTAAAATGAACTCTCTGAACCAAGAGCCAAACTTAGAAATTGAGGAAATAAGACATTTCATAATAAAAATTTTAAAGCATTTCTCTTAACCAGTTATCAGAAAAAGTTTTTTTGACAGTCTTTATGTTGATGTTTCTTCTCTAAAACTTCCTCAGAATAAGCATGCACTTACAGCGTTTAGACTTATACACGGTGCTGTTAACCCAGCCTGCCAACTCTTCCCTATCCCATAATAGCCACGCAGAACCTATAAAACTAAATCATTTTAATTTTGCAAAAGCTTTAGGATGGCCAAGCTGAAGGGAGCGTACAAAACGCTTAGGAGTTTGAAACCACTGGTAACAGCACTTGAAGCTTGCCAGTTGGGTAAAAATAGATGTTTCCCACACAATAGGAAATGGTGATTGCCATCCTAGGGATTGGGAGGAGGGGGAAACAGCTCAGGACCAGAATCAGCAGGACACCACTCCACTTGAAGGACAAAGGACACTCATTCGAATATGAGGATGTACACATATTAGACAGATAGGTAGTTTGAGAGAGGGGTCAGGGAATCCATTGAAAACCCCTCCCTCAACAGAGGTGGGGGCCTCAGACACAGTCTATCTGCCACTTATCAGGCTGTGATTTCAATAATCCCCAGAGAAATCAAAAATAATTCACACCTCCACCACCAAGGCCATAGCTAACGACCCATACTTTATAGGTTTCAGCACCTGAGGACATTGTCCAGCTAATGAGCCTATTCAGGCCATTGTTCATTTTATGAGCCTATTTGAGACCAGGGCGACATGAGGTCAAAGTGGACTATAAAATGGAGGAACTCGCAACTAGCTTTCTTCAGACGAAACTGTTTGGATGAGCAGCGAAACATTTCAATCTCTCGAGAAAAGAAAAAGAAGTCCAGTTGCCACGACTCAGCTTCCAGATGAACTCACCTGGATGACTGAGAATCTTCACAGACGTTGTAGGGATGGTGATGAGGCCAGGTGGCAAAGGTTCAGAGGATTAGATTATTAGAAGATACTGAGTGTACAGTGTCCAGGACTCCCAGAAGCCATCACCACTAGCCGTAGTGGCCAATATGAAGCTCCCAACACAGGTGCTAGCACATAAGACCTTTTCCCCTCCCTGGGTTGGGTGGGCCACTCGCCTGCCGCCGCCTGTCGCTGGGGTTCTTCTGCTCCGCTAGTGCAACAATCTGAGCATCGTGAAGGACAGATTTATATATCCACCCCCTGCCGCTGGGCCATACTTCATTCTAAAAGAATCTCATTTTTTTAAGAATGTGCAATTTGTTATATGCTATTTTACAGAGTGGGTGGTTTAACTTATGGAGTGAGATTTATCTTTGTGTGTTTGTATTCCATAATCCTTCTTTTAGGTACAGAGAGACGTACATAAGAACATAAGAAGAACCATGCTGGATCAGGCCAAAGACCCATCTAGTCCAGCTTCCTGTATCTCACAGTGGCCCCACCAGATGCGTCTGGGAGCTCACGAGACTAGATATCTGTCTCCTGATACCCACTCCCCTGCCTCTGGCCCTTGAAGTACCCCGGTTTTAAGCCTGGAGATGACACATCTCCATCATGGTTTGTAACCTGGGATGGACCTCTCCTCCAGGAATCTGTCCAATCCCCTTTTGAAGGCATCCAGGCCAGATGCCATCACCATCCAGCTAGCTTTTCTTGTGCTGAGGTTGATGTTTTTTTTTTTTTTTTGGGGGGGGGGGAACCATTGAAGTCCTGGTGAAATTTTTTAAGGGATTCCTCTCAATGGGTCCAGATCAGAAAAATGCCATCAATGTATTTCAAATAGAGAAGTGGTTTCCAGGTGCAATGGTTAAGAAAGCGTTGTTCCAGGTCAGCCATGAATATGTTCGCATATGGTGGGGCCATGCGAGTGCCCATTGCGCTTCCATTGATCTGGAGGTATTTATTGTCAAAAGAGAAATAGTTGTGTGTAAGCACAAAGTCACAGAGGGTGGTGATTATGTTGGATTCTTCCTTGTTTTGGATGGTGTTTGTGATAGCTTGTAGTCCATCTACATGTAATATGTTGGTATCGAGCAGTGGTGCCCAAACTTCGGCCCTCCAGATGTTTTGGACCACAACACTCACCGTCCTTTGTCATTGGCAAGCTAGGAATTCTGGGAGTTGTGGTCCAAAACATCAAGAGGGCCGAAGTTTGGACACCCGTCATAGAGAGGAAATCTCACCCTGGAACAATCCACACAACAGGTGAACTTTCTGGACACCACTGTGAAACTACAACATGAGCATCTTAGTACCACACTGTACTGAAAATCAGCTGACTGGTATACCTATCTGCATTCTTCAATCTTCCATCCTGAACACACAACAAAATCAATCGTATATAGCCAAGCCCTTAGATATAACCACATCTGCTCTGAGTCCTCCATCTGGGAATTGGGGTGATAATTTAGTAAACTCAGTAGGCTTACATAAGAACCTAAGAAGAGCCGTGCTGGATCAGGCCAAAGGCCCATCTAGTCCAGCCAAAGGCCCATCTAGTCCAGCTTCCTATATCTCACAGTGGCCCCGCCAAATGCATCTGGGAGCGCACGAGAGTAGATAGCTGTTTCCTGCTACCACCCTCCAGCATCTGGACCTTGAAGTACCCCGGCTTTAAGCCTGGAGATAACACACATCTCCATCATGGCTTGTCACCTGTGATGGACTTCTCCTCCAGGAATCTGTCCAATCCCCTTTGGAAGGCATCCAGGCCAGATGCCATCACCACATCCTGTGGCAGGGAGTTCCACAGACTAACAGCACACTGGGTAAAAAAAAAATATTCTCTGGTTGGGATCAGATTAATAGCCAATTGGACATTACCTCGTGGTTTCCCAATCCCCAAATGGAGCACACGAGTTTTCTGCATCAACTCTCCGGCCCACCCGCAGACAAACAGGGACTTGTGTGTCTCGAAAGAAAGCCAAGCAAAGAGGAGGGGTGGGTGGGTGCGAAAGGCCTCTTTGTCTGAAGGGCTTTGGTATGAAATCCAATCCTTGAGTTCAGATGGAGCTTTTAACAACGGCCCTCCTCCTTCTGGTCCCTTCAAAGACAGACATGCCTGGCGAAAGAGACATCTCCTGGCAAACCAGGTTGTTTGGGATTTTAGGGACATAAAAGTGGACTTTGCCCACAAAATACTTGCTATGATTTTGATTTTGATTTTTTTTAAAGTGGCCTTTAAAGGTATCACCTAGAGCCTAGTCTTACATTTGTAGTTTGTAATGGCCATCCAGCTCTCTGCATTTTTTATTTCCTGCAGTGATTTGGGTGTAATTTGGCTTGTGTTGTTTTAAGGCTCTGTTGTAAAAATTCCTCAGGAGACAGAAACCAGATCTGGGAGAAGATGAGCAAGAGGGAGGGAAGAGAAAGAGAGAGGGAACAGAAAGGAGGAGGGGGGAGGTAAAGACTGGGGGAATCACTTAAGAGTGAGGAAATAGGGAATTTGGGGAAAATAGACACTTTTCACCTTAGAGACTTGTGGTGAAAGATGGGTTTGGTTGTAGTGTCAGTACAAAAATATTACATTTGGTAATGACTTATGAAACCTTGACTTATATTCCGTCTGTTTTTATGGATGTCCATCATCCATATGGATGTATGGAAGTGAGAGCTGAACTACAAAGAAGGCTAATCGCCGGAGAATTGATGCTTTTGAGCTGTGGTGCTGGAGGAGAGTCTTGAGAGTCCCCTGGACTGCAAGGAGATCCAACCTGTCCATCCTGAAAGAACCCTGAAGGTTCACTGGAAGGACAGATTTTGAAGCTGAGGCTCCAGTACTTTGGCCACCTCATGAGGAGAGAGGAGTCCTTGGAAAAGTCCCTGATGTTAGGAAAGATGGAAGGCAAAAGGAAAAGGGGACGGCAGAGAATGAGATGGTTGGACGGTGTCATCGATGCAACCAATATGGATTTGACCAAACTCTGGGAGGCAGTGGAAGATAGGAAGCTCTGGTCCATGGGGTCACGAAGAGTCGGACACGACTGAACGACTGAACGACAACAACAATCATTCATATGAATGTTATCTCAGCGGTTTCCCTTTGTATTCTAGATGTGCAATGATTCTGTTCTACATTGGTAAGAACATAAGAACATAAGAAGAGCCCTGCTGGATCAGGCCAAAGGCCCATCTAGTCCAGCTTCCTGTATCTCACAGTGGCCCTACCAAATGTGTCCAGGAGTGCACAAGACTAGATCTCTGTCTCCTGGTGCCACTCCCCTGCATCTGGTCCTTGAAGTACCCTGGTTTTAAGCCTGGAGATTACACATCTCCAACTTGGTTTGTAACCTGTGATGGACTTCTCCACCAGGAATCTGTCCAATCTCCTTTTGAAGGTGACCTTCAAATATGTTCTGGTCGATTGAAATGGATTGAAAACGGATTATGTGTATTCTAGAGGACTGAACACCAGTATTTGTCACTTGCAGTTCACAAGTGAAACGCACACACACTTCCTAAGTCAGCAGTGGCCAAACTTTGGCCCTCTAGATGTTTTGGACCACAACTCCCAGAATCCCAAGTCTGTATTGCCAATGACAAAGGGCTGTGGGAGTTGTGGTCCAAAACTTCTGGAGGGCCGAAGTTTTGCCACCCCTGTCCTAACTGATCTCCACTCCAGTCCATCCTTTACAAAACCTGCCTATTCTCCCTTGGTGGGAAATCCATGCTTGACTACGGACAACCTCCAAACCCCAAGCAAATGCGAACACACAAGGGATTACAAAACAGCAACACAGACAAAGGGACTAAACCAGTTGCCACAATCCCCAATGCCAACTCTGCTCACACACCAACTCCGGCAACGGAATCACAGGACCCAGCTATCCCATATAGACAATACCAAAGGCAGCTTCATTTACTCCTCTGCCAATGTGTTCTTTGCCATCTTTTGCCAACAACACACACCTGCACTCCACAAAAGACAAACAGGACAATCTCTAATGGAGCAACGGTCACAAATCTGACATCAGAAACCACAATAAACAGAACCCTGTCTCTAATCATTTCAGTCTACCAGGACACTCTGTGTTGTGTATTGATCTGTATTCCTATTATCTGTAATTGCTTGTTGAAGTAACTGCCTTCCTGTTCCAAAGGGAACAGGCCTATTGGTTGATTCAAGTTGCTGCATTTGGATCCTCAGTCCTATTGGTTCCCGCCAAAAGGCAGCCTTGTGATTGCTTGTAATTGTTCCCTCCAAAATGTATCTTTTCCTAGCCAGTCCTGGCTCCTATAAATGTAGCTCCCTCTCCCCAGTCCCCAGTCTTGTTCTCTCACTGAATAAAGAGCTGTTACACTAGAAGCTGTCTCCAGCCTGCTATGTCAAGAGCTGAAATCACTTGCTGAAATCACTAAACCCACATTACAACACTCTGTAGAATATTTGAAGGTCACCATTTTAGAACAGAACACAGAGAGGAAATAGCTAAGAAAACATTTCTGTGCATGATGGACAACCATAAAATGGACTGAATATACGTCAAGATTTCTATTTGTGTGTGTGTGTGTATTGCATCAGTTACAGTCGTAGCCGACTCTTCGTGACCCCATGTCTATGGAGTTTCCTTGAGTCATGACCAAATGTAATACAGTGGTACCCCGACTTAAGAGCAGCTCGACTTAAGAGCAATTTGACTTAAGAGCAGAAAACTGTTGGCATTTTAACTGCCGCTTTACAAATTTTAGATATGCTGTGCTCAACTTACAATTTTTTTTATTTTTTAACTTATTTTAAAAAAAAATAGATAGGTACCCAGACTTAAGAGTAGTTTGATTTAAGAGCATGCCTTCGGAACGGATTAAATTCGTAAGTCGAGGTACCACTGTACTGCACTTCTGTGCTGCCAATTTTACTTTCTTCACTATTATGAAGCCCGTATTTCACCAGAAGGCTCTAAGGTAAAAACTGTCTATAATCACTGTTGGTGACCCTATGGCACGGGTGCTAAAGGTGGCACTGGGAGCCCTTTCTGGGGGCACCCAACATTGCCCCCTTCACAGCTACCTGTATTCAGTTTAAATTGCTGTATTGGCACTTTGCAAAAAATTAGTGGGTTTTGAATCGCAGTTTGGGCACTCGGTCTCTAAAAGGTTCGCCATCATCACTGGTCTATATTCTCCAAATTCCCTTCTCTCGCCTCTAAATTCAATATTCTCCCCAGGTCTTCACCTACCCCCTACCCCTCTCTCTTCTCCCTCCCCTGCTCCTTCTCATCCCGATCTGGTGTCTGTTTCCTGTCTCCTGAGGCATTTTTACAACAGAGCCCTAAAACAACACAAGCCAAGTTACAGCCAGATTACCGCCTGTACGTAAATGTACCCTACACTCAAGAGCCAATGAATATTTGGTATGACCCTGATACTTCATTCGCCATTTCATTCTGTTGCCCTATGCCTGACAAAAGTGGACGCGATCCATGAAAGCGTACATTTAAACATATGAATAGTTTCTCTTTAAGGTGCCACCGGTTTTTGTTGCTTGTTTTGTTTGGATTTTGACAAGATCATATCTGTTTGGAACAAAGGCCAAATGGAGAGGTAAAGGGGGGGGGTCCACTCTATTTGGAGTGACTGGTGTTTAAATTCCACAGCTGCCTAAGCCATAACCATAAAACAGCAACCAGAACCCCCTGACAACTCTGGTGAAATTCCTCTTCTGATTTAAGTTTCAGAGAGGGTAGCCATGTTAGTCTTTTCAAGAATTTCAGGCAAAAATCAAAGAAAAACAAAACAAAACAAAAGACACTAACATGTGGCACCTTAAAGACTAACTTTCATATTTTAATGTGACGTTTCGTGCACATGTGCACTTCTTCAGACGTATATAGCAGCAAAATGAGGTGTGAGATATAATATGAGCTGAGATATACATTTCATAGCAGATATTAATGGGCTGTGGCCTAAATATGATAGGCTGTAGCAAATAGAGGTGGGGGGTGTATAGGTGAGGAGAGGGAGGAGGAGGGGGGAGAAGAGGAGGGAGAGTTAATTAGTAGAACTGGTGAGAATATTAAATGGTGAGTTAGAGCTGTATAATTTATGGTTTTATGGCTCACCCCAGCCTATGTTATTTTTAAATTCCTCAAGTGACAGAAACCAGATCAGGTCAGAAGGGTAGTGGTGGGGGGCAGAGAGAGGGGTAGTGGTGGGGGCCAGAGAGAGAGAATGGAAATTTTTAAGTTAGAGTCCAGGAAAAGAATGATAATGTAGTAGAGTTTTTATCTTACAGTCCATGAGAAAGTGGCAATCGTTTTATTTTACCAAGAACTCCTGGACTTCACGCCAAAGAGCAATTTTCCTGTCAAAATACATCTTGCCAGGTACTTTTGGAATTTTATGCTTTGGACTTCTAAGTTTTTCACACTGGCACAAACCAGATGAAGCAGTGTTTTATCCCATGGCTAATGTCTAGATCAATGGAAGTGATAGTACCACTCTATTCTGCTCTGGTCAGACCCCACCTGGAGTACTGTGTCCAGTTCTGTGCACCTCAATTTAAAAAGGATGTTGACAACCTCAAGCGGGTGCAGAGGAGGGCGACCAGGATGGTTGAGGGTCTGGAGGAAATGTCTTATGAGGAGCGGCTTAGGGAACTGGGAATGTTTAGCCTTTCAAAAAGAAGGCTGAGGGGGGATATGATAGGTATGTTTAAATATTTGCAAGGATGCCACATTGAAGAAGGGACTGGTTTGTTTTCCATGGCTTCAGAGACTAGGACTCGGGGCAATGTTTCAAACGACAGTATAGAATAGAGATTCCATTTGAACATTAGGAAGAAGTTCATGAGGGTTAGAGCTGTCCGACAGTGGAATATGCTGTCACAAAGGAGGCTGGTGGAGTCTCTTCCTTTGGAGGTTTTTAAGCGTAGGCTGGATGGTCATCTGTCGGGAGTCCTGTGATGGGAGTTCCTGCATGGAAGGGGGTTGGACTGGATGGCCCTTGTGTTTATTATGCTGTTTGTGTTCTAGTTGTTTGAATATATTCTTTTGTTATCTTGTAAACCGCCCAGAGTAGCCCTGGGGCAAGGTGGACGGTATAACAGTCAAATAAATAAATAAATACATAATGCTATGCTACAAGTGAACATAGGCAGTTAAAGAGAGGGTAAAATTCCATGTAAAGTTTTGAGTGAGGGAAACTAACGTGGAAAACATAGTGTCAAAGCAATATATATATATATATATATAT
>JAHTLZ010002013.1:0-13743 GCA_023846285.1 Phrynocephalus versicolor
TCTCAAAAAAAGAAGTCCAGTAGCCATGACTCAACTTCCAGATAAACTCACCTGGATGACTGAGAATCTTCACAGACTACTTCTAGTAGTAATTACAAGCAACCCTTGTTATCTTCACAAAAACCTTGTGATGTTGGTTAGACCAGTGCCAAGGTCATTGTTACCTTCTGAGTTGAATGAGACTTGAACTTGGCTTTCCTCAGGTTAATTTTGTAGCCAAAACATCTCCCGTTGAAAGAGAAAGTGGAGGGGGGGAAAAACAGATTTTGGATACTGCGAGAATTCTGGAGAAAGAAACTGATGATGGACAGATGGAGCCCAGTTTCATTTATCAATTAAAATTTAGCTGTCCAGTTGTAGCTGTTTGCCTGCCCCATGTAAGTTTCTGCAAATATCCCCCATCCTTTGGCAATGTTCTGCACATGAGTAGCCGCAAAACAGCTACATCAACAGCGATGTGGGCAGTGCACAGGGCAACACCAGAAAAGACGGCAGCTTAATGTGAGAAATGCCAAAGGGCAACTTCCACACAAAAAAATGTCAACAGGCAAGCAGCTGGATTCCCCCACTGCAGCAGACGCAAATGCTGCAGTCATCTTAAAACGTGAGGTGGAGGTGGGGGTGGGGATATTGTGCACAGTGACCTTTGAAGAATTTATGGTAGTTTTAGCATCACTTAATTAGGAAGAGGCTGGAGGCTATGTGACTTGCTTAGTAACATGGTTGGTATTTCGAATCATTTCCCACCAAGCTCCTTAAGGAAACCTCCATGTGCCAGTGTGTGGTGGTAGCGGTGGTGGAGAATTACAATCACGGATCAGGACGAGACACAAACACTTCCTCCATTAAGGGAGAACTGGCATCTAGCTTGCAGTGTTTTTGAATGAGAAAGAAATATTGCCGACCTTAAAAATATCCGGACTATTTTTACCCATAACAAAAGCACATTACTAGGGTTTTTCCCCTTAAGAAACAAAAATTTACAGACCAGTGTCTCAGTTGTACTCATCGTTCATTCCACCCACACAGAGATGGAGGGACAGATTTAGCTGAAGAAGAGGAGGTGGTTTTGCTGTTTTCTTCTCAGCCCTGATTGGCAGTGGGTGAAAACCAAGGGATCATTTGCGGCCACCAATGCAGAACAAATCTGCATCTGTTCTTCACCACCAACCGGGTACACTTGCATCGTGTATTTGGACCTAAATTGTTATTTGAGGAACTACTGAAGTGCAGGATTTTGAGACCAGCCCAGACTTTATATGGCAAAGGCAAAAGCTCAAATTTTTTGCTTTTCTTTTAATTATACGAAGCCGCAGCAAGGCCCTGCAGTTAAAAACAGATCATGAGTTATGAGGTGCTTGACCTTTCCTCTCCATCGATTTGTAAATCAACACTCATTCCTCTTCCGAAGGGTTTGTTTTTCACCCAGCACAACCATGATTTTGGCAACCAGAGTATCAACATTGCCTCCTTTTAACAAATGGGTGCCACTGTGGCCTGGCTCATACAAAGATAGCACCTTCTGGTTATGTATCTTGTGATCTTATAGAGCAGTGATTCCCAATCTTGGGTCCCTAGCTGTTCTTGGACTACAACTCCCAGAAGCCTTCACCACTAGTTGTGCTATCCAGGATTTCTGGGAGCTGTAGTCCAAGGGCATATGGGGACCCATGGTTAAGAACCACTGATATAGGAGAAAATGAACACAAATAATATGAGTTAGAGGCTCATCTTTGCACTGGATAAATCGCAAATACTCACCAACGTATGTGCAAAGCAGCCTACTGTTAAGAAAAGATGTCATCAAGTCAATTCTGATATATGGCCTAGTAAATGTGCAGGTCATTCAACCTGGCAATAAGGATTGGGCCAGGTAACTGTGTGATCAGTCACACATTTCCCATTTCAACCAATTCCTCAATGTATTGTTGAAACTTCATTGTAGCTAACATTTTCATCTTTGCACAACTGTAACTACCACAAGCATAACTGTGCAGATACACAACAGGATTTCAGCCATGACAACTCTTTCTAGATACAGAGTACTCAGAAGCGGCTTACTATTCTCTTCTTCGGGGGGTGTCCTAGGACTATACAGCTACCTTAAAATAAGAGAGGCTGGCTCTTTTCCTGAGCAGCAAGGCAGGGATTTGAACTCCTAACCACCAGTCCCACAGGCTGGACACCAACTCATAGAGCTATTGAAAGAGCAGCCTGCTGTTACTTCCAATTAAACCCAGTCAGTTACCAGCAGTTTGTTATTGTTGTTGCTTCTGTTCATAGAAGAGTTAGTTATTATGAATGCCTCTTCAGAACAAAGGTTTTTAAGACCGAGCCTTCTTCGTTGTCCCAACCTGTGGCAATGTCTCCATTATATTACATTAGCAGAAAACTGAAAGAAATGAATGGCACAAGCAAGACATGAACGGGAAGAGCTTTGCGAGAGTAGGCACCAGTAGCGTCTTCTTCAGAATGATCAAGCCTTCAGTTGCCATGGTAGCATGTTCCTAAAGAAACCAGATTAGATGTGCATGCCTTAGCACCGGCAAGGTCCAAAAGAAGAGCATTAGCCTTGAGAATTAAACAAACAGGATCTTATTTTCTGTGATCGGCAACACAATGTCTTTTCTAGCAATTATTTGAAAAGTGAGTGTTATCGGATAGAAAATGTGTGTAAGAGCTTGAGATTCTTTCTAGGCAAGTAATATTGCGGTATGAAGAGTTTTCCTAGGGTGTTGTTTAAATTAAATTTCAGGATGAATTATCCATTTAAGGATACTGATGGCAAAGGGACAAGTACAAAACTGTTATCCCGTGTGAGTACAGGCTCCAGTGTTTATCTGGTAGGTTAGGATGCCCTCCCACATGCTCTCACACATACACACAAACAGTAGAAGCAAGTAACATTTTTTTTTAGTTGAGCCAAAAGAAAGCAATCAATTAAATTTCAATTTTATTTCTGTGGCTGCACTTAGGGTACAAGTAGCACATACAGTCAAGTTGTGGTGCATCGTCATCACATGGTTACCAGTAATCTCACAAAGAGTGATCATTCTGCAATAAAATGGGATGCAAGCATCCCTCAACCCTCACAAACATGCAAACCCACAAAAAGAAAACTGGGGTGGGACTTCCAGTAGCATTGAATTGGATTTTTATCCTCCCCTATTGATTGATGGATTGACTGATTGCTTTTCAAGAGTGAGGGTTCCCTGAAGGCAGAAAAGTCACTCACTAGATTTGATCACCCCACTATAGGTGGGTTAAACAGGTCAATTCACTCTGATTACCCATTGTTCTTTTTCATGTGGCACTCAATTATTTGTGATTCCTGATAAACATTTCATTGACATGGATCTTTTTTTTTGGGGGGGGGGTAGTTTTTACTCCCATATATTATAGGTTCATCTGATCACATTGTCTCCTCTCATTTTCACTGACCCTATTTCAGGTACCAACCTCTTAGATACTTAGCCATCTGAACTGGAAGAAGTGATGTTCATACTTTTCTTATTGAGTTTTACTGTATTAAAGCATGCAGATAAAACTCAATAATCCTAACAATCCTACTTCATTGAAAAAATAATTGTCCCATTTTCCATCCCCACCCTGAAAAAACATATTGTGAAGAGTATTTTTAAAATGTTTCTGTATGGTTCATTCATTTTATAACTTTCCCTATTCCCTATTTTTGTTTCTAAAGTGATAATTAAATATAGACATAGACAACAGAGGAACGAGAAAAAACGGGGGAAAGTTTTGATGAATGATTAGCAGCATGCCCAAAGATTTAGTCAAAACATTATAAAAATAAGATTGTTTCCTCTTCATCATTCACACAGCCCGAAGAGAATAACCAGCAAAATGGCAGTTCATCTTGGTTCAGAGAAGTACACAAATCATATACAGTGGTACTTCAACTTATGACATTAATCCGTTCTAAAGTAATCTTCGTAAGTCGATTAAGTCGTAAGTCAAAGATCAGTTTCCCATAGGAATGCATTGAAAATCAATCTGTCATGCAGAGCAGAGAGTGCCATTTGCTGCCCATCGCCGCCACCTCCTTCTTCTTGGTTGCATCCATCTCTGCAAAGCACATGAAAGCAACAGAGAAGAAGGAAGGATGGAGGAGGTGGCCATCACACCTCCCTTCCAAACCATCCAAGCTGGCCAAAGTTGCATCATTCCCATGGAATGATGCAACTTCAGGCAGCCCAGGCACCTTGCAAGGGAAGCACTTACTTCCTGGGCTTCCCTTCCAAGGCGCCCAGGCTGGCAAAGATGCATCCGTTATTGCAGATGTGCAATATTCATATTGCTCAACTTCTCAGAGCAAAACTAGATGTTAATTCATACTCTAGATAACTAACCTTAATCAGTTTTCTCTCCCACATCAAGACCTTGAGATATCTGATGCAGCAATCAGCCTTGCCAATTAATCCATCTTTACCCTCCAGTAACCAGTTATAAAACTGTGCAGGCTACATGAATGGGACATAAGGTAAGGGAAATCATGTGCTATGGCAACAGATGTCTTCACTTAAAGGAATAACATTACAAGCAATATGTATGTGATAAATGTACCTTCTAATTTGACTGTGCATTCATTTCAGTTTCCTCTTCTTTTCATGCCACATCTTTCATACTTCATTTTCAACCCCAAGAATGCTGGACTGAACACAGAGGATCTGTGCATAGTGCCATTCTGCCCATGAGTTGCTTGCTCCATGCTACGGTTACTACAGGGCCATACAAGCAGCCATGACTCAATCCATATTTGCACATCTGTATATTTATATATCACATGGCATCCAGTGTTTGTTTTCTGTCATTATCTTTAAAACAATAAACATTGGGTTTGAACCTTTACATCAGATTGGTTATTAATCAAGATTAGTTTTATTTGCATCTCTTGTTCAGAATGACCCGTTGTGCTATATAATAGTACCATTGCCAAACTTTAATTTCATATTGGTGATTTAAAATAAAAGAGGCACTCCTGCTCTTAATAATTTTCAACAGCATGCTTGGCAGACAAATCTGCTGAAATAATTTTTTCTATGACATGTATTTATTATTCAGGATGTTGCAAGGAGGTCAAGTGTTCCATGCTGACAGAAATGGATTTCCAGTTTGAGAAAAGCAGGTGTTTGTGTTACTGCACAGATCAGCAAAGAAACCGTTTAGAAATGAAGTTTAATGTTAAGTACATAATATTAAAACATGTGTCACATAGATTGGGATATTATTTCCTGAGTTGTACAAAGCTTTTAAAAACCATTAGCAAAGAAGCACATGGTAGACCTGCAACAGCTTAAAGTATGCTAAAAAAACCCAAAGTATAATTAATCCTTCACAGATGGTACAATATAAAAAACCCCTTAAATGTAGCAGCCATTCTTCACATTCATCACCACTATGTGCAATAATAATTTTAAAAATGTATGAATATGTATGTTACATTTCAAGACAAAATGTCAAGTTATTCTGCAAGGCAGAGTTGGGATAACTATTTGTTGGGTGTGTTCTGTTCCTTGCTTCTTGAGTGTTAATACTGATTTTGAAAAATCTGGTAAAATGTAAAACCTCTTTTTAATTGAAAAAGACCTAGGTGTCCTGAAAGTGAACATCTTTAATACTTCCAGGAAGCAGGGTTTCCAAATACATTCAATCTGATTTCAAAAGTTGGGCTTTTAAATAACCATGGAATGCAACACATTTTCAGTCAATCCACAGCAGCATGTTAAATTTCAAAAGTTATGCCTGCTAGTATAAGGCCATGGGCATAAATACTGATAGCAAATTTCTGCAGGTTAAAATGTTGGAGCCATGTACCAGGTTGCGTCACCCCATGAACGACTACTGAGGGCTGCACTAACATCTTAACATGCAGCAATTCACCACCGGGATTTATGCCAATTGTGAGATAAAGTCCAGTAAAACCTTGGTCAAATTTGGCCAACATGATTTCAACCCCATTTATTGTGTTGTCATTACCCCCCCCCAAAAAAAAAAAAAACCACTGCAGTAGAACTTGCAAGGGCTAAAGTTCTGAGACTGCTCCAAGTGAATTCTTTTGTATACCGAAAAACAGGGAAGGACAAGATAGCAACAGCTGAGGAAGCAGCTGCATCTGATGCAGTGTAGTTGACACTATCCTACTGAAGCAATGGTGTTGACCGACCCTGATCTGTCCCCCTTCTATAAGTCAGGTCTCCTACATAATGCAGACAGCTTGCATGCCTAAAGGGCAGAACTATCTTGCCCTCCCCACAGCCATTCCCACAGCCATTCCCTCTAAGCCAAAGACAGTTGTATGCCAGTCTTCCCAACTCTATGGCAGGTAGTTAGAAATGTTAAATTCAAGCTAAAGGCCTACTAAAAAAACTAATGAAATTACATGCTCCTCACTCCTCAGGCTGACAGGAGAGGTGGACATCGTTAATCTGCAAGTACACAAGATGACTGTGCTTAAAAATTTTCAGTGCTTGAACAGAATCCCTTTCTTTAAAAAAGCAAAATCAGAGGAAAGGACCTTTGAGGAATAACTCATTACTCCCTAAGTCAGGACTGGTTCAAATTACCACCCTTATATAAGCACCACCAAACCACTTTTTTCTTGTGGTGATCCTTCTAAGTGGCTTTAACACTGCTCCTTAACAATTTTTTTTTTAAGGATGGCATTTCACACTAGCACGGCACTTGCTGAGCTATCCACATTAGGACAAAAGCCCTAACCCATAGGACTCTGGCCAGTGCACAGGACAAAAAGCTAGTAGGAGCCCCATTTCTGCACAGGCTGCTAATGTTAGAGAAGAGTTTTCTAGCTGTCCTCACACAGGGGAAGAAGCAATGCTGCCCACATCTCTAGATCTTAAATGAAAAGGCACACTTCTATAAGAAATACTTTATAGAAAATCAAACCAAATACTTAAAAGCAATTTAAAGATATCCACCACCACCCTCTTGTTAATCTGGAAATTTCAGCAAAAAGGCAGGCCTTATGAATAACAGGATGGCTTGGCGTCCAGAAGAGGGATTCCAAAATGACTTTTTGCAAGCAGAATATTCAGATATAATCTGTCTCCGTGACAACAGAGGGGAGAGATGGGCTAGCACAGGCCTTAGTATGGAAGTGCGTTTCACGAACTTAAGGCCCCAAATTTGTAACATGTAGGATGAGTTCCCCAAAGGTAAAAGGCAAGACTTTTCACATTTTTGTTGTATTTTAACTCATATGGTGTAATGGGGTGGGGAGCAAAAAAGGAAGGTCAGCCAAGTTACCTGAAGGATGGCCACAACCAATTCCTTCACTGCAAGCAGAGGCCTAAGGTTGTGTAAGTAATGGAACATCCTTCAAGAGCTGTTGGGCTCTGTCTCCTGTTTCAGTGACAGAGGTTTATCCCCTAATTGCAGCCGACTATGTGCAAATCCAGTTTATGTGGTTTTTTTATAATGGTAACAGCAACAATGTCCTCTAAAAACCTCGTTTAAATCAGCAAACATAAAAGCACTTCCAAGGATACCGTCTTTTAAGTTACCTCAGCCCAAGTTCCATTCTAAAATCCTTCCAAACCTGGATACAAAAAAAGTCTCTTTTAAAAAAACTGTGATATAAAACAGAACCTAATTCTTGACAAATGGAAACGCGCGTCAAAGGGCCACGCGAGGACCTGGTTGGAAGTCACTGCTTTTCGTGGCCTGAGCCATGGCCCTGCGTTTGGCAAGGCGGGATTTCGAGGGAGGAGAAAGCTTCATGGAGCACATGGTCTGTGCGACATCCTCTTGCTCTTCGCTGAGTTGATTTTCATGTTGAGAGAGCTGCCGGTTTAAAGCAATTGCCTCTGCAGTGAAGACCGTCAGCTCTTTCGTGCTGTTGTTCCTGCCAAAGGGGATCGGGAGAAGAGAAATCCATTTGTATCATGGAAACTAAATATCCAGTTGTTGATCGCAGACAATGGGCCCCATTGGTCTCTCCGGTGCTTCAGTTTTAAAGAATCTGTTTACAATTTGCGATGCCAAACAACTGCAGCAAAATAGTCTTGCAGGCGTAGGAAGCCATCCTCACACAAAATTTTGCCCCCCCACAACAAATACAGTTTGCTAATTTCCCAGGTCCTCCTCTGATCAGACTATAGTAAGAGTGGGTGAAATGCATTCTGGGTTTTTTTGTTTTTACCCACAATGCCACTCCAGCCCCCATCATATAGTTCCTCACATCAAAGATCCCAGCATCAAAGTAGCGCGCGCGCCTCCGCCGCCATCAAGTAGCAGAGATTTTTATATTCTAAACTGTGATTTGGGCCCGGGGCAGCCTGCAGGGAGGACTCTAGAGGCTAACATTTGGCTCCCCAGTCCACCAAAATTGCTCACATCTGGATCATACATAAACTCTCCAACCAAGCCCTTTCAACTACTTAAGACAGACAGTCAGAAAGGGTTACCTTGTCAGGACCTGTGGTGTGGGCAGTCCTCTTTCAGAAGCATGCTGTATATGATTGGAACATTACAGGTTAACATCAGGATTTTTGAAATAAATCTTTACTTAAAGAAAAGAATACGCAAATTACCCTTATTACATTTCAGAGCTTACTTATTTGAACAATCCTCTCACAAACAAGCTTTCAAACGAATTAGATGACCACCCTGGGCAATCACAACGCTTACAGAAATGTGTTTCAAATAACAAAAACATGCATGATGCATTTTACCTGTATCAATATTGGGAACACCTGGTTTTCCCCACAGAGAACATTCACTATAAATAGGCCAATGGGTGATGAAGAAAACTTAGGGCTTTGATTATGAATGTCCTTGAATGCCTCCAGGGACACAGGACGAGCTTAAGGTCCTTGTGCTACAGGTTGAAAAGGAAAGGCCTCAGGCACCTCAGGACTAGGGAAGCTTTCTTTGGGGGAGTTACTCCAGTAGTTTTAGGAAAATGCCACTGGGTTTCCATTGTTTGGCTCTGGTTTATCTCTTATTTATCTCTGATTTTCATATGAAATAAAAGCCCAGAGCTACTCCTTATCAAGCCCCCAACCACAAACATCAGCAGTAGTACTGTATATAAAAACAAAGACAGGAAGGCTTTGAAGAGACAGGAGACTTACACCTTGCACCCATGAATGCTGCAGAACCTGAGCAGCGCTAAGCCGTTCTTTGGCATCTCGGACTAACAACCTTGAGATGAGATCTTTGGCCTCGCTGGAAATATGAGACCAATCCTTGTCAGGGAATTCGTATTTGCCTTCCTGGATACTCTCAAACAGTTTGTTCTACAAACAACATATACAAAGAGGTACTCATTACCTTGACATGCTGACAATTCGGAATACAGATGGGCTCAAATCAATTCTTGCCCTTTCATATGACGCACACAATGTAGTATCACAGCTGCCGCATGTCCTCTCCCACCACCTACTAACAGCAGGCCCACTCACCTGTTGTCACGTGCTGCTGGGGTCCTCCTTCTCTAGTGGCGCTCCTGGCCAGGCAGGAGCACAGGCTGCCCCTTCCCCAGCTCCTCCAAAAGCCACCCAGTCAACAGCTGCACAGGGAGTATCCCCAACCTGCCTCCTTATTTGAGTTGTTAGCTACCGGAGAAGGCGGAGAAGGACAGAATGAGCTCCTGCCTGGACTGGATTGCCATTGGAGAAAGACCCCAGCAGTGCTCAACAAAGGGTGAGTGGGCCATCTGGGGGCGGGGGAGGGACCATATGGTACCTGTAGTGCTGCAAGGTGTATTTCATACAAAGCAACACATATTAATTTGTGCCCATCCCTAACTCATAGTTACAAATGTCACATATTTTTTTACAACATTGCCATTACAATACCATTTAAGTCCTCACAGCCCACTCACCCTCAATTTTCCTATGAAATTGCCTATATAATTTTGGACTGAATTCACAGGACTTGAGAGAACAACATGCTTCCCTATCTTCAGTCAAGGTACATTTGATTACTGGCAATAGACACATTTCTACCTGTACATTTCAAATCGGATCCGAGGACACCTATAAAATTAACTTACAATTCTGTGTTCCATCTACTCAACTTGTACCCTTTACAAATCCAGATAGGGGATTATACACGATAGGAATCGAACCTAGCACATAAGAAAGCTGGCCTGGGATCATGGTTAGTCTACCCAAATGGACCTGATTTTATTTTCCACTGAGCCCTAAAACTAAGTGGATGATCATTGGGCTAACTACTGTCTCCTGACTTAGTCTAATTCAGAGAACCATCATGACGACAATCTGCAAAGTCCTGTATGCTGCCCTGAACCCACTGGGTGCAAAGACAAGATACAACGGTAACTAATAAACAGCAGGGTGGCATTATATCAGGGACCTTGGGAAAGGATCAAGCATCTTTGCAGTTGCTCTATGCTGTCAAGTCAGAACTGACTTATAAGCATAATAGAGCTTTCAAGATAAGTGAGATATTTAAGGAGTGCTTTTGCCAGTTCCAGTTCCCCCAGTAGGTTTTCATGGCTGAGTGGGAATTTACATCCAGGCTTCCTGAGTCCCAGTCCATCACTCTCTTCACTAGTACTGGATATGGTCAAATATCTAGGAAACTGTATTTTCTAGTTTGTCCCACAACAGCCATCATTCTCCAGGTCAGTCAATGTCTCAGAGGACTTCTGGTAGCTCTTCATGTAGCCCAGCCAAAATGGCTCTGTGAGCCAAATATACTATAATAATCCTATTACTTTGCTCCACATATAGCAGCATTGGCTAACCTATGGCACGGGTGCCAAAGGTGGCACTTGGAGCCTTTTCTGTGGGCACCCAACATTGCCCCTTCTCAGCCACCTGTATTCAGGTTAAATTGCCATATTGGCACTTTGCGAAAAATTAGTAGGTTTTGAATCGCAGTTTGGGCGCTCGATCTCTAAAAGGTTTGCCATCACTGACATACAGTGAACCCTCATATAACAAATGGTTTGTATAACATAAAATCTGTACAACATAAAAATTCTGGAGATAGGGGAAATCTGCTTAAGATAATCGTCTATGGGGCGAATTCGTACAACATAAACATGGTCGTGATTAGGGATTATTCTGTTTTCAATGCATTCCTATGGGAAATTTGTATAAAGGAAAATTTGTTTAACATAATTTCATTTGGAGAGAATTAATTCCTTTATT
This sequence comes from Phrynocephalus versicolor, assembly GCA_023846285.1. Taxonomy (NCBI): domain Eukaryota; kingdom Metazoa; phylum Chordata; class Lepidosauria; order Squamata; family Agamidae; genus Phrynocephalus; species Phrynocephalus versicolor. Next base: position 11,163 of record JAHTLZ010002013.1, read on the forward strand.
CAAGGTACCACTGTATAGTCTAGGACTGTTTATGGGTGGGTGCATTCCCTCAAAACCATACGCTTAGCTGGTTACCTGGCAAACATTGCAGACTTCTCCCCTGTCCCAGCCACAACCTGTGCCACAGTTCCCCACAAATGGTGGGTAGCCACTTAGCATGATGTACAAAATCACACCCAAACTCCATAGGTCACAGCGCTTGTCATAGAACGTTGCCTCCTCTGTGAAGACTTCCACCACTTCGGGGGCCATGTACTCTGCAGAACCACACTAGAAAAACACAGAAATTGATATTAGATAGGAACAGACGTGTTCAAAACAACACAGAAATGGATGATAAGCACCCAAGGTCTTTACTTTCAAAAATGTATTTAAACCACATCAAAAACAAAAAAAAAACCCACTGAACATAGCCCATGTCATATGATTGTTCTGGCATAGGCCACTGCCATTCTATGAACCAAAGCACACAGCTATCGACAATGATGATCATTTGAATACCAATCTAGCAGAGTGGAAAGAGAAATGGAAAATCCAAGGTTCAACAGTGGGCAGGTAAGGGGCAGATGCTGAGGCAGAAACCACTTAATGGCTGAAACCCTGTTTGTGCAAGTTCCCAGGACCTTCCATGCTGTATCAGAAATATCTTCTCCCTGCCTTCCCACTCCATATTGCCATGGAATTTAAGCAAACAAGATTTCAGCCCGAGTTAGTTTGTCCTGAGTGAAGAAGATGGCCTCTGACATGTGAAAATTCCCCCACTGGCTGGTGAGTTACTTCTACCCTTATTTCAGATCTGAGAAGAATTTGGATGCCTGAAAGCTATTACGCCTGCCCACCTTCCCAAACGTGACTTCTGATCCAAGACAAAGGGAAGGAAAAAGAATTCCCCTTCTGTGGTCTAAAGATACTGTATACCTGGCTTCTGTCTCACAGGGAAAAGACCTTTAAGGCTTTTGCAATTCAACGAACTAGAATCCATTCACACATACTGTACAGCATCTTAGCGTTACTGGATGGAATCAACTTTAAAATGTGTGCCTCTTCCGAGTACTTTGTGTTGAAAGACCTAAGAATTAAAATTCTTCGTTATTTCATTAGCTTCTAATCTAGCAATACTTGCTGTTGCTCAGCAACTCTGCTGTGGTGTATTGCCAAGGTTGTGGGAAGCAAATTAACATTCTCAGACTTATTTGCATGGAGTGTGAAATCCTTGACTTTACATGTGTTGGACAGATACAGTGGTACCTTGTATAAAGGAATTAATTCGTTCCAAATGAAATTATGTTAAGCAAAATTTCCTTTATACAAATTCCCACAGGAAGGCATTGAAAACGGAGTGATCCCATTTTTATGTTGTACGGATTCTCCCAATAATGTTAAGCAAATTTCCCCTATCTCTGGAATTTTTTATGTTGTACAAATTTTATGTTATACAAGCTGTTTGTTATACAAGGGTCCACTGTATTATATTACATGTGTGACTTTATACAACTGATTCACCTTTGATGGGCGATGTTTCACAGTATATTTTTCTACCTACCTTCATCTTAAGTATGCTACACATTTTAGAGAATCATGGAATAATGGGGTTAGAAAAGACATCTAAGGCCAGCACTCCTCAAGATGACTGAGAACAGGTCCTGCCCCTCCTTAGTGTAACAATCTTTCATGTATTTAGAAGAGTGCTAAGAAATCTCTCCTCAGTCTTCTTTTCTCAAGGATAAACACACAGTTATTTCACTCTTTCCTCATAACACATGATTACCAGTCCCCTAATCATCCTTGTTAAACTTGTCCTAGTTGGTCGGCATCTTAACGTGCGGTGTCCAGAGCAGGACACATTATTCAAGATGAGGCCTAATTAGTGACCAACAGAAGAAACTAGTACTTTGCAGAATTTGGAGACTAGACTATTCTTAATGCAGCCTAAAATAGCATCAGCCGTTTTTTGCCATCACATCGCACTGTCGATTTACATTTAGCTTCGGCTCTACAACAATACCAGGGTCCTTTTCCTTCAAGGCTGTTCTTATGTTCTTATGAGCCACGTATCTCTTGCAGCTCTACCATTTTCATCCATTCAGCCTATTTTCAGTTTCTTTACCACACACCCTCCACTATCCTTTGCTGTGCCTTGTGCTTGGAATTGTCTCCCAAAACAGTGTCAATTCACCCATACCTGTGAAGCCTTTATAATAGGCTCTTGGTTATTGCCCTGCACAGAAAGCAAGCTATAATATGTGTAACAAAGGGGCATATCCAACACATACATAACCTCCTTCCTTCACCCCACCCACTTCCTATTTTGCCTCTCTGATCAGATTTTAATCTGATTATTCCTCAGGGGCTCTCTTTCTGCTTCTCCCTCCCAAACGTCCAGCACACTGATGGTACTCTATTAAGACATGCATTATTTACTATGAATGAAATCAATGCCAATCAGTCTAAGAAAATTCATTTTGCTGCTAGCTTGCAAAACCCCCAAGAATCAATATCTCCTCAAAGGTATTGTGCAACTTTATTACGCTGATAGCCTCAATCGTTGGCTCGCTTGCCTCCAGCGCAAGAGTGTGCTGCA
>JAHTLZ010002014.1:3862-23366 GCA_023846285.1 Phrynocephalus versicolor
GTATTGGCCCAATGTTTCCCCGTTGGCCATGGCTGGTCGGAGTGAGACCCTAATACCTGCCTTCCTTGGTGCTTCACACCGTTCCCTGGGGTTTAGGCGCCAAACTGCTAACAAAGTGGTGAGGAAGCACTTAACAACAACCTACCTCAAAGACTGATTATCAGGGGGCTAGCTCTCCTCCTTACAGCCTTAAAGAAATAGACCCACCCAGTTCTCCTGCTTCAACTCTGTCTCCCTGTTTGGCAACTCCCGTTCTCCTGGGGTGGCAATAGAAACTCTGCCTCCCAAAGCAGAATCAATCCTCCCTACTGGCACTTTGCCTTTGTGCCTTCCCAATCCCTAGCCTGGGTGGCTGGTATCCTCTAAGCCTGCGTCTAGGCTACCCATACCTGTAAGCCAGACAAGATGCTTCCCTGCCTGCCGTGCCCTCTGCCAACATGCCTGCCTGTCAGACTCCATCAGTCCCGGCTTTGAGCATGCCTTCCAGTTGCTTATCATTCAACCTCCTCCAATCTGCACTTCTGGCTTCCCAGTCCCATACTTTGTCATCTGGGCTGGTCTGTGAGTCACGTGATCCACCAAGAAGGGCTGTGGAAAGGGAAAGACAGCTGCTCCGCTTCTATTGGGATTGGGAGTTTTTGGGATGATACATGCCTCTCTGCAGGAAGTGCTGCCGGTGTGTGTGTGTTTTTGTCAGCCTCCTCTGCTGCTCCTCTTCACTCACAGCTGCATTGCACTGTGAATGGAGGGACCAGGAAGCCTCCAGGTCTGGTTCTTGGTGGATACTCTGACCCACAAGGAATGTGTGAGTCTGTAATTAACAGAGACCTAGTTCTGTTTCCTCTGCCACTCTTTCCACAGGGCTGCCAGCTGTGGCTCATAAAGAAGGGTAAAAATGTACCAGTTGCGTAGTGGTGGCACCACCATTTACAAATAGAACAGTTTTCAGAAAGTTCAAGGCTGGGCATTTGGAGTTGCGGGAGCTCGGATTCGCAATGAAGGCAATGGTCGTGGTTTACCGGCCCAGCATTCATAATTAGTCTCCAGCGTGGCCTCCGCCACTCTTTCCTCTGGGATGCAAGACACTGTGCCTCACAAAGAAGGGAAACGTACTTGTTGTGTGCGTACTCCAATCAGAAAGTACCATGTGTGGATCTTGGTGCTGTGCTGCTGTGTGACCCTGTCATACCCTATTTGTCATCACGTTTTCTTTGACCCAAAGGCTGCCGGAAAAGAAAAACTTACTGGCTACAATTCTAGGTTGTGATTGATGATGATGATTGAGTTATGGGAACACTCATCAGGAACAGCTGGTGGTGGGCTTAGGGTTAGGGTTAGGTGGGATGTTTAGGCCTCCGCTACTCCGTCCTCTGGGCTGCAGAACACTGTGTCTCACAATGAAGGGCTGGAGTGGAATGTACTTGCACGGGCCACAGTTCGGAATAATAATCGTTTGTTTCTTAGAAATAGAATAGCCTTTCAGGAGGAAGTTCCAGGCTTGGCTCTTGGAGTTGTGGAACTGCTGTGATTCACAATGAAGGGCATGGAGATGGAATGCTGGCGGCAGTTAGGAGCAGTCTACCAGCACACAGCTGGGAAAGAAAGTCAGAAAGCTTGGCTTGCTGTCCTTTTGGAAGCCTGTGTGGCTCTAGCTCTGTGTCTTCTCCCTGCCTGCCTGTCAGGCTCCCCCCACTTCCGGCTTAGCGGAGGCCTTCCAGCCGCTTCTCCTTCACCCTAACAGCACGGTCCAGTTAGTGCTTCAAGTTCAGCCCTGTCGCCACTCCCCTCAACTTGCCCATGCAGCAACCACGGCTGCTTCCGCCTCTAGGCGGAAAATCACTTGAGGAGAAGAAGACCAACTGTAACAGTGCAGTGCAGTCCAATTTGTTTAGAACTGGGGGACTCTGTCATCCCACACGGGGGGGGGGGTGTTTCTTTACACAGTCCAGGTTGGGAAATCCCTTGACAGAAGGAGGGGAGATTCGGTGCTTCTCCTTCTACCCCCTCTAGTATGGCCTTCTGGCCTCCACTACCCTTCACTCTGGGCTGCACACACTGTGGCTCACAGAGAAGGGCATTGTGCTGGCTTGTGTGCTAGAAAACAGCCGTGGGCCCGTGATTGCTCTCCTCAAGTGGCTTGCGCAGCCACCTCATGCGAAAGCACCCTTGGACTCTGCCTGGGACAGTGACAGGCCTCTGCAGGAACTAGTGCCACTGTTTGGGAGTGTTGTCAGCCTCCGGACAGCTATTTAGTCTTCACTGGGCTGCCATACACTGTGGCTCACTAAGAAGGACAACTTACTGTTGTGATGGTGGCCCTCTGTCACCATTTACAAATAGAACAGTTTTTCGAAAAGTTCCAGGCTTGGCTGTTGGAGTTGTGGAAGTTGTGATTCACCACGAAGGGCATGCCACTGGGCTGGGCTGCAATGCACTGTGTCTCTCTGTGAAGGGAGGGACAAGGAAGCCTCCATGTTTGGATACTCTCCTGACGCACACTGACTGTGTGAGTTTGTAATGCACACAGGCTTAACTCTGTTTCCTCTGCCACTCTTTCCACTTGGCTGCCAACTGTGGCTCACAAAGAAGGTCCAGCAGAAATTGTGACCGCACCCACCCAAATAAATGAAGTGTTTGCCTCGGAGAAGGACTGAGTTTGGAGGCAGTTTGGCACTGCTGCCGTTGAAAACAAAGTGTTTCCCTTGTGGAAGGTGTAGGTTTTGGGGTACTATGGTGTGACCCTAGAAACGAAGGGGTTCCCTTCCAAAAGGAGTAGACTTTAGGGTTAGGCCACCACTAGTCTTTGTGGCACTCAGACTCAGCCCTTTAGGGCTCCCCTTCTCTTCACTCTGAGCTGCAATGCACTGTGAAGGGAGGGACAAGGAAGCCTCCATGTTTGGATACTCTCCTGACGCACACGGACTGTGTGAGTTTAATTGACACAGGCTTAGCTCTGTTTCCTCCCCCACTCTTTCCATTTGGCTGCCAACTGTGGCTCACGAAGAAGGGCATTTTCCTGGCGTCCTCCTCAGGCCATTCAGCCATGCTGGGCAGCTGGAGCTTCCTGGCAATGATCCTCCCCTACGGAGGCCCTGTGGCCTCAGACTCAGGCTATGTGGCCTCCTCCTGCCACTCTTTCCTCTTGGATGCAAAACACTGTTGCTCACTAAGAAGGGAAGAGTAGTTGTGTGCAGCACGCACTCCAGTAGTTTATCGGACAGTTCCAGGCTTGGTTCTTGGAGTTGTGTTGGAGCTGCGAATCACTAAGAAGGGCATGGTAGTAGTAGATTGCCGGGAGTTTGTAATTCACAGAGACCTAGCTCTGTCTCCTCCACCACTCTTTCCACTGGGCTGCCAGCTGTGGCTCATAAAGAAGGGAAAAATGTACCAGTTGCGTGGTGGTGGCACCACCATTTACAAATAGAACAGTTTTCCGAAAGTTCAAGGCTGGGCTTTTGGAGCTGTGGGAGCTGGGATTCACAACGAAGGCCATGGTCGTGGATTGCTGGCCCAGCATTCAATTACTCCAGCTTGTGGCCTCCGCCACTCTTTCCTCTGGGCTGCAAGACGCTGTGTTTCACACTGAAGGGGGTTCCTGATTTGAACAGCGTTCGTACGTACAGCACCACCAAGACTTAGTCAAAAAGTGACATGTGGTGGTGCATCGCAGGCAGTGTGGTGCCAGACCAAACCCAAGGTGATTGGCCTCCTCCTCCAGTCTTTCCTCTGGGCTGCAAGACGCCATGTTTCACACAGAAGGGCGGTACTGTTTTGAAGAGCGTTCGTACGTACAGCACCACCAAGAGTTTGTCAGAAAGTGCCATGTGGTGCATCGCAGGCAGTGTGGTGCCAGACCAGACTCAAGGTGATTGGCCTCCTCCGCAACTCTTTCCTCTGGGCTGCAAGACCCAAGGCCAGTGGCATTTAAATTCCTGTCATGCCATTCAGCTCCATCCTTTTTATACTGGAGCTGGCAATGAGCCTGCCGCACTCTGGCTCTGTGCTGTGGTGCTCTCATACTCTGCCTTGTGGCCTGGCTGGAGTGGCCGCCCTTACTCTTGCCTTATGGACGCGTCGACCATAGAGATAGTCCTCCTCCTTGTATAGCCTAGTGGGCTGGGCTGTGGGCTGTTAAACTTAAGTCAGAGCAACCCAGAGCCCTATCCCATTCCCATCCCTACCAAAACTATTCCTGGCTGTAGCTACTAGCTAGGTACGTACGTACAACGTAGCTTTAACCACCTCAGGCTCTAACTGTAGTGCTAATGCTGACCAATCCATGAAAGCAGGGTTGCATTGGCTTTGGCTTTATTGCTGCTTGTCCTTTAAGTGTGTGTGACTTTGACTGTGAATGCGAACTGAAGCCAGAAGGACCTTGGAGATGGGGGGCCAATTTGAGAGGAGTAGAGTAGTAGACCCCTCATCCAGATTTGGGAAGGAACGGAATGTCTTTCTCCTGCTGCCTCTGAGAGAGGTGGAGGGGAGATGGGATGGATTCAAAACCAAACAACAAAAAAGTACAACAAACAGGCACGTCAGCCAGACCAAGTAGGGTGGCTGCTGGCTGGTTCAGCATCAGCAGATTCAGCACAGCAGACCAAGAGAACAAAAAAAGAAATTCAAATTTGTTTCTACCCCACTTTGTTTGCTTAGGATGCACTAGCCTTGTTGTGCAGCAGCAAGTCCATCACTCAGGCAACTGTATTTCGCCTGCTCGTTTGCGGGACCCGCGCCCGCCCGCCTGCCCGTGCGCCCACCCGCCCGCGCGCTAGCCACTCCCCCTGCCGCTGCCGCTGCCGCCGCCCACGCATGTACCCCCGCGCCACCGCCGCCCGCGCTGCGCCTGCAAGCCGCAAGTCTCGGTCGGACGTCAAAATGTGCGAAATCGCGGCAGAAACAGAAATGAAAAAACGAAAAAATGAACCGACTAATTTTTGCGATTTTTCGCGAAAAACGGAAACGAGCCGAAACGGAACCGGCCCGACTAACGACAACTCGAAAAAAATTTTTTCAAGTTGTGCCCATCTCTAATAGAAAGTAAATTAGCTGAAAGTGCCTCTTCCCAAGAAGACTGATTATGTCCCTGTTTAGCACTCAGTTGGGCCAGCACTATGCCCCAAGATCCTCATTCAATGCAGACACACTTTAAGATGACTAAATATGTCTCATGTGTTGGTTTTATCTTCTTTCTCTCTGTTCTTTCCCTGTGCTTTACTAATGCCACCCCAATTCTCAAAGCTCTACTCTCCTCTGGAAAACTTATCCCTCTGATAACATATATATATAAATCCAAAGGTGCACTGAGTCTCTGGAAAGACTGCTATTTCTCTTCTATATGTTTTCCACACCCTGAAAGTTTCTCTTCTTACTAGGAACTGATGAGGAACAGCAACTCAGTCAAAAAATTGTGAAATTCGCCCTGTACTTCAAGAAGAAATGAGTTGGGAAAATAACCCTCTTCCTTTCCACCCACTATTCATTTTGTTGACTCTTCAGTAAAATAACTAGATGACTATGGGCTGTTACATTTTTCCTCCACACCTTTGCCAATTGGTGCTGAAGGAGTGTAAAGGTTGTGAGAATTTTTACCCACAGGTCTCTTTAAGTGGAGAAAACCGCTTCTCTTTCTGAAAACCCAGTTCCACTTAAAATAAAAATCAGTAAGATCATTTTAAGAAACAGTTGAAGGCAACAAGAAAAAGAGGAAGGCCAAACAGAAGCTAGGTTGACTCCTTGAAGAAACAACAGGCTTATATTTGCAAGAGCTGAGCAGGAATGCTGGGGGCACGACATTTTGGAAAATGCTGATTCATAGGGTCTCTGAAAGACAACAGCAACAAGTAACAACAACAAGCTGACTCCCCACGTTGATGTTTTTTCTGCTAATGCAGTACTAGCTGAAAGCTGAAAGCGTCAGATTGGAAACTATCATGCAGACATCAAATGGAAAGAACTAATTTTTATCTGCCTAGTAAAAACGGATCCCTATAATAAACCATGTTTTCAGAAAGCAAGTAGAGGAAAGTCACAGAAAAAAAAACACTGTACAAAGGAAGACGAGAAGACCTTCATATGAATGAATGCGCAGAATCCAATAACATCCATGCTGCAGCCAATGCTTTAAGGAGAGCAAATGTTCCATCTGGAAGAGCCCTTGGTGGGGGGAATAAATCCAATAGCATTAAATGGGCCTTCCGCCTGATTACAAATGCCTAGTGTTGTAGTCTCAATCTGTAGCATCATTCACTCACCCACAAATACTCCATGGGACACATTTTAAATTTTGGGATCCACTCGGTAAATTTGTCTTTGGGCTTTGCAATAAGTTTTTTCACCATTTGGCTGAAATACTGAAAAACGAAGCCACCCGCATTGAGGTCTCAGAATTGTCTCTGTCATTTTGAGCAGAGGTTGATTGTTTGAGGAAAAGGGTTCAGATTCTACCATAGCTTTAGAAGAGAGGAAACATAACACAAGCTTTTCAAATTAATACTTGTTATTGAAACATTGTAGTTCTACCAGTACTGTCAGGTAAGAATCAATGGCCATACAAGAGGTGAAGAACCAGGGAGGATACATACAAATTGGAGGCAGATTGGTTCAAATAAATTTTATATCAAAGGTTCTTTATATCTATTAATTGTCTATTAATCCTGTAAGATGTCCCTCAAGCCCCCTGTTCCCAATACTGGAATATGTCTTAATTGTACTGGACTGTATATTATCCCTCATTACTGTAAGCCACCTTGGGTCCTTTTCCAAGGAAAAAGGTGGGGCAAAAATGAGATGGCAGGGCTAACAGATTGGTTCAGAGGAAACAGACACATGGGTGTGGGAATCCACCCCAGAACCAATATTATTAAAGTAAATGACATGTATGAATGGCACACAATATGTGCTTTGCCCCCCAACCCCGAAATAAAGAGGCAAGACAAGGTTTATGGATTTACATTGGTCACAAATTATTAATTAATTATTAACCGGGTAAATCACCTTTGCAAGAGAAACACCCCCACCCCAAATAGTGCAAGTGGCATAAACAGGGTCTACTTAAATTTAGGTGGGTGCTGTCCTCTGTCACAGCACCCATCCCACAAGAACGGTCTGGCAAGCCCTCATCTAACTTCTAAGGGCCAGTTTAGTATTTTCACTACATTCTAAATCCTAAATTAATATAGAGGGCTGCTGGGTAACTAATAACTTTCAACTTTCTAGTACTGCTTAACTTGAGCTGCCACTTCCAATAACCGCCAAGGAAGGGGAGCCACTAGGTATGCTCCACTCCTCCCACCGAGTAACCTAACTTGGCCACCACCATCACTCATAGTCATAAATCGGACAGAAAGATCTCCAAGCCAGCATCCGAAAGGTGAATACCATCCTCCTTGTATAATCCCTGTATAATTCAGGGAAGTCAAACTTAATGCTTGGGTGTCTGATAACCAACCCGAAATGTGCATGAATAAAATTGCCAATTTCCCTATTTACGCCATAATGGGCTCTATCAATTTGTTTAGGGTCATATGCACCTCTCCAAACTTAACAAGGTACAATCTACAACCAAACAATCCTCATGACAAGAAACCTATGGCTAAGATTCTGCAGGTCTGCTTTGACCTGCAGAATCAAAGACTTGCCCGACCACTGGGTCAAGTCGTTTCCACCAAGGTGGACCAACATAATGGCAGGGGACACAGCACTCGCTGCCTGGGATGCACTTACCATGAACTCATCCCAGCACATACCCCTCTTGCCCCTCCATTTCGACATGATGCAAACACCAAGGCCCAGGTTCTGGCCCCAACTATTACGCCTTGCATACAAAGCTGCCCAGTAAATGAAATTGTGCCCCAACAGCACAACTCTGGCTCGACAGGATGGAAGCACACCTGAAAAGAGAACAAGCAGAGAAAAGGACCAAAACCTTGCTGTCAGGCTGTAGCCGAACATAAAGGCTAAACTTCTGCAATCTCCAGTGGCCAAGCCTCTGAATATCAGCTGCACTATAACCCAATGCAGCAGCTGTAGAGGCTGCGCCAGTCTGAAAAGAGCAAGTCCTGAAACAGTGGTCATGAAATCCCTCATCCTTCCACTCACCTTCCACTCCTTGGGCCACTAACCAGCACACCACTGTCCCTTAAAGAACACCCTGGATTCATCTGTGCGTGCACTCGCCTGGTAGGGGCGTGTACGCTTGTGAGCATGAGAGGCTCCCCACTTCCCACTGATGCAAGGACAAGTCCAAGACCTCTTGCTCCTCTCTGACAGTGCCCTTGAACAATGGTATTGACATGACCAAGTTTGTGGACTGCCTTGAAGAGCCCTGACCCTCCTGAGCCAAAGTTCCGTCATCACGGTCAACTGTCTGTCTGTTCTCTAATGACATTCTGCAGTCTCTAAACCAGCAATGAGTGCCATCATTAATTTCCCCCATACATTTTAAATCATCTCTCTTCCTAGATTTAGACCCTTTACCAGCTCTATGAGCTGAAGAAGACCTAAACGAGCCTGATATCTCAGCCCTACTCCTCTCCAACTTGCTAAGCTTCTGCTGTATGACTCTAAAGTCTGCCCAAGCCTCATCATCTGATTAAGATGAACTGGGGGGAGGGGTGTGCAGGGGTCTCGTGCTTCACAGGGAGCTTGCCCTTAGAACTCTTAACCTCCCTTGGAACCATGACTATTCACCCAGGTAAGCAACCTAAATAAATATATAAACACTTATGTTCCAATGCCCCATCAGCCACCAACCTGAGAGTCCTGAATAAATGATGCCCCCCTTGGCTGCAAACCAATCTGGGATCCCACTGCAACTCATTTTCAAGATTCCCCTAGCCCAACTCCCCCTTCCCCCCTTCCCAAGTATCCCCTCCTACCCCCAACAATGAAAACCCAAATGCCTGGGCTGCTCTTACTCTCCTCCTCTCATAAGAAGAGATATCTGTCTCCTGAAAATAAGAACATAAGAAGAGCCATGCTGGATCAGGCCAAAGTCCCATCTAAGTCCAGCTTCCTGTATCTCACAGCGGCCCCACCAGATGCGTTTGGGAGCGCATGAGACTAGATATCTGTCTCCTGATACCACTCCCCTGCATCTGGCCCTTGAAGTACCCTGGTTTCTCCACCATGGTTTGTAACCTGTGATGGACTTTTCCTCCAGGAATCTGTCCAATCCCCTTTTGAAGGCATCAAGGCCAGATGCCATCACCACATCCTGTGGCAGGGAGTTCCATAGACTTACAACGTGCTGGGTGAAAAAAATATTTTCTTTTGTCAGTTCTTACTCTCCCAGCCCTCAATTTGAGTGTATGTCCCCTAGTTCTGGTATTTTGGGAGAGAGAGAAGAGTTTCCCTCTACTTTACTCATACCCTGCATTTGTATGTCTCAATCATATCTCCTTCTCAATCTCTCTCTCTCTCCCTCACTCTGACACCCTTTCAAATACAACAGTACCAAGTGGGACCGGCTGATGTGTGGGCCTGCAATCTGATGCAAAATGGCTGTGGAGAAGGGCGCTGATGCAGAACAATGATCGGATTGCCACTTAGAGCAATCCAATTATTTGTTTGTTTGTTTGTTCATTTGTTTCATTTTTATACCGTGCCATCTTCCTATAGGAACTCTAGGCGGTTTACAGGATAAAAACATCAAGTTAAAAACAATATAAACAAAAAGAGGAGAAATACCCTCGGCAAGGTGCAACAAGGAGGTACGGGGGACAGGGGGGGAAAGAACAAAATAATAAATACAGATAAAGTTTATTTAGGAGTGGTATTAACAAAATATTGGGAGAAACTAGGGGAGGAAAATTATAACAAAACTTGGAGAAAGATCCAGAAAATAATAAAGGGCTGGAAAGATTTTAAAAAATGGGAATACTGTCAAAGATTAGGGCTTTGAAAATCTTTATAGTTTCAAAACTGTTATATTTATTTCAGGTACTCCCAATATTACTTTCAGAAAAGATATTAAAGAAATGGGACACATCATTAAGGAAATGGGTTTTTGGCAAGAAAAATCAAAGAATGAAGCATAAAATCCTATATGCAGTAAAAGCAGAAGGAGGATGGAGTATGCCTTCTTTGGAAAAGTATTATATAGCCTTCCAATTAAAATGGGCAATGAAGTTGGAGGAATATCCCACACCCAAATGGAAAAGAATAGAAGATGCAATAAATAACTCAGCAGGTTATTTAGGGATATTTGATAGAGATAAAAGAATATTGAAAGAAGTTAAGGGACCAAGGCAAGTAACAATGGAGATTTTAATAAAGAGGACGAAAATAGGTGAAGTATCGAATTGGGGCCCTTTAGAACAGTTTAATAAAGAGGGGAAGATTTTGTCACAAAAAGATATAAAGAATCTAAAAGAGAAAGGATATTATAAAATCAAAGACATGCATGAATTAATGTCAACAGGAGGGGGGATAAATAAATTAAAAGGGATATTAGGGAATCAAAAATGGATGGTGGCAGAAAGTATGAAAAGGAGATATGAACAATGGTTCCATTCTCTTAAGGGAAAAGAAGATAGACAATGGGAAGTGGTGTATAAGAAATATGAAGAAAAAAAGGTCGGAGCAGGAGAGATTTATAGATATTTGGTCAGATTGGGAAATCAGAATGAAAATTTAATTAAATATAATTGAGAAGGAGATATGGATTTAAATACAGAAAAGATTCAGGCTATATTACGGGGGATAAGAGAGGTAAAATTGGAAAAATTAAGGATATGCAACTGAAGGTATTGCATAAATGGTATTATACCCCACAGAAATTAAATAGAATAAATAATAACATATCACAATATTGTTGGCATTGTAAAAAAGAAAAAGGTACTTTTGCACACATGATATGGAAATGCAAGAAAATACAAACATATTGGAAGAAAGTAGAAAATTGGTTATCAGAAATTACAAAGAAAAGGATTGATAGATCATATTTTCTTAGGGTTAGTAGATAGAGAAAAACAATGGAAAAGCGTAAAAAAGATCGTGTACTACGGAATAGCAGCAGGGATAATGGTATTAACGGGTGGATGGAAGGACCAAGAAAAATGGAAATATGATAAATGGAAAGATTATATACATCATTTTTTTCAAAATAATTGGATACAAATTATGCAAGAAGGAAACACAGAAGGGAAACATAGAATTTTAAAGGAGTGGGAGAAATATATAAATTGGATAAAAGGGAAGCCTGAGAACGAGAAATGGGCTAGACTATTCCATCATGCCTTAATAATGTTCAACATGAAAGGGTAGTGAATTTCTGCTTGCTGAGGGGGGGGGGTTAAATGAGGAAGGGACCAAAGGAAGATGTAATGTTTTGGAAACTTGTAAAGACTGGAAATATATGCTGTTACTTCCTCAATAAAATATTAAAAAATTAAAATTAAAAATTAGATAAAGTGAGAATTACATAAAATTAGAGGTCGCCATATGCCTCCTTAAAAAGCATGGTTTTCAAAGCCTTGTTGAAGGTGGGCAGGGATGGTGCAAGGTGCAGCTCACTTGGTAGATGGTTCCACAAGGAGGGGGCCACAACAGAGAAGGTGCAGCTGCGTGTAGCCGACCTCCGCGCCTCCCTAGGAGTCGCCACTAGAGATGGGCACGGAACAAACATTTTTTCGTTTCCGTTATTCATTAGTCATTCCGTTACGTAACGAAATGACAAACGAAAATTGTGATGAAAATGCAACGAAATGAACAGAACCACGAAAATTGTGGTCGTTACGTTTCATTTCCGTTAATGGTGACGCACAATGAAATGAGCTGTTTTAAATGTTAAAAAACGCCCTGGACATCTGTAAAAACACAGCGATAATTATTTATATTGTCTGATAATACCTACCAGGGGGGTTGAGGTCCTTAAAAGGTGCATTTATGTCTTTTCTCAGATCACTGTATTTTTCCCTTTAAGGGGAGTTAGGGGACATCGACCCAAAATGGCTCCCAGATGCCTAATATTGATTGATTTCTTGGGTATTAAAACACCCTGGACATCTGTAAAAACGCAGCAATAATATGATAATTATTTGAAATTATTACCTACCAGGGGGTTGGGGTCCTTAAAACGTTTGTTTTTGTCTTCTCCCATCGCAATGTATTTTTCTTTTCCCTTTAAAATGGATGTCGCCACCAGCCACAAAATGGAGGCAAGCCATATGATGGGATCATGTTCAACCAATAGCATGCCCAGGTTGCAGACTGGGTAGGTGTGGCAGCCACAGAGGGCATAAAAAGCTCTGGCAGTCCCCGTACTCCTTGCAGTCTCTGATGGGAGTTAGGGTGGGATTGCTGTCTCTGCGACTCTAGCTTCAGTCCTGCAGCCTCCCTGTGTGCGTGCGTGCGTACCTCTCGGTGAGTACCCTCCCTTGCCCCACAGTGCAGTCACTCTGCGGCTGCCTTGCACCCTGGACAACGCCCGCCGCTGCCTTTGCAGCCTCCCTGCGTACCTAGTCTATACTGTGTCTCTGCCAGCATCCATTTTTTTTTTTAGTGTTTTCCCTCTGGTCTGGGGCGTTGGGGGATGCCCGTGCACGGAAATGCTTTAAAAATTGCGCAAAAAGCGGGTAGAAACGACAAACGAAAAAACGACAAATGCAAATGATTTTTTTTCAAAAAATTCACGACAAACGGAAACGAACCGAAACAGACCTCTCAACGAAAAACGAAAAACCAAAACACCAGTTTTTTTTTATTCGTGCCCATCTCTAGTGGCCACCCTAAGTAAGCATGTCTGCGACATTTGAATGGGCCTGGCCTCAGCAACAGCACAGCTCGCCCCGCCACCTCAGGACTACCGGTAGGGCCCACACAACAGAGCAGCACTAAGCTGATCAGATCAGCAATTATAGTGATCCAGTCTCCAGCGCTGCCCCAACAATCTGTCCTCTAAAAGGGCACCCTGCATGAACTGCCTCAGCAGTGTTCTATAGAATGCCACGAGGCAGAAGAACAAAGGGTGCCTATACAGGAGCCTTATATAGGCTCCTCCTGATGACCACGTGTTTTACGTTGTGTGTTGTGTTGGGTACGGGGTGACAAAGAAGCCCCTCCCAGCACTGTTTGGCTGGTTGGATCAACCATTCTACAGGATGTGTGAGACAGAATACAGTATACAGAACGCTGCACTGGATGGGCTGTGGCCTGTTCCAGCAAGGCTGTTCTTATGTGCTTATGTGCTTAGGATAATACAATTCCTGGATAAGTGAAAAAGATTCATGTAATTTATTGTTTCATTTCAAATGTTTACGTATTTTTATGTTCTTTCTTTGGAGTTTACATTCTACCTAACATGCTCCTGTAGAGCAACAAAGCAATTAGATGTGGTTATTCAGGTCATGAGAATGTTTCTGATATAATGAAATGAAAGGGCTGTTTTATAAACTGCAGCCATAGATGTGGTTGCATAAGCCTTATCATCAGGCATTTGAAAAAAGCAATAAATTGCATGGATCTTTTTCACACAGACATATGTGAAGATGCAATAATAAAAGATGGCAAGATGAGAATAGAATTGAGACTGGAGGGAAAACACCCATAAAATAAAGGAAAAAGAGAAATGAAGAGAGAAATGAAAGGCCCATGATTCCCATTATGAGTCCCTATAAAATTTACTAACACAATAGCAACACAGTTCTCAGACATATTCCAATAACTGTCGGGAAAATAATCCCATTAAATGACTTATACATAACAGACCTAATGGATCTGCCTATTGCATGAAAGATATATAGATATATTTAAGGAATTTCTGAGAAATATTTGAGGGAAAGAATGGGTGAAAATAAGAGAAATCCCATATTTCTCCCCAAAGAACATTTTAAAAAGCAGTGCATGAAAAGAAAAAGACAATTGCCATTGCCATAATAAAAGAACAGAAACATAAAAATAATTAAATTATTTGTAGCAGCTCAGATAAGATGACATTACTTCTTACAAATTAATGGAACAACAGCCAGATCCATTAGGTTCGTGTACAAGATGTTTTCTGGGATAACTCCCCATGGTGTTGATACAATAAATCATGTATTATCATTTTCTTTGTTTCAGTTCTTAGGGAAACTCTGCTCCACTTCCACTTGAACTTGCAAAGGTGCAACTCCTGGGCTGTGCTATTCAATTGCATTGATTTAGAATGAGAATCATTTCCCTTTTCCTTTTCCTTTTTTTTTTCTTTTTTTCTTTTGGTCGGGGGGGGGGGACCACAACTCCCAGAATGCCAACAGGAGTTATTGCCAGAAATAAGGAACACCTCACATCTTTGCCCTTGCCTTGCAAGGTGCAGCCACTCTAGGGCCAGGCCTTTAAAGAGATGGCTTGCCTCCTGTGCGATTATCCATTTTGGAAAGCAGGGTTGCAGAGAAACCAAGGTCTGGAAAGTTATGAAAAAGCTGACTGGCCTCACAAAGTTCCAGTACCCTTTTTGGAGCCTTTTGATTTTGGAGTGAGAGCAGAAACAAAAAGATCCAAAGCCGCTTATATGGCCAAACACTCACTGACAGACCAGACGTCCTCTTTCTTCCTCACTTGGTTACTTAATCTTTTCTCCTCTGCTTGTACTTTTGACACACCTGGTAAAAAGCCTGGGAATGGTGAATACTGAAACATGCTTCTTCTCCCCATAACTCCTCCATTTAAACTCAAAGATCAGAATCCTGTAGGGAATCTGCACTAGCAGAAGAGCTTTTGGCACAACTGGTTGTACTTTTGGGGGAGTCAGCATGGGACCTTCTCCAAAGCAGGGTTGCACAGGCGGTCCTGTGTGCAAAAGAACATGGCCCTGGTGGTTGTGTTTTTTTTTTCCTCAATAGAAAATTACACAATCTTGATGTGAACGATGTTCCCCATTCATCCCAATTAGCCTCCCACCTTTGAATATATGAGTCTGTTCTTGACAAATTTATCTCAACCTGTTTTTCAAAGTGTTCTGCGTACGTTGCAGCTGAATGGAGACTGACACAAGTAATGTAGACTTTTAAGATTACAAAAAAGAAAAAGGAACCAGCACTATTCCCAGAGCTATCTTTGAGACAGCTGTTTATATATATATATATACCACGATATAACAAACTGTACAATCATAGCGCCATGCAGTTCTCTTCATTCATGGAGAATACTTACATGTTGAAGCGTATGGAATTTATTTATTTATTTATTTATTGGATTTCTGTACCATCCATCTGGGAACAAGGCCACTCTAGGCAGTTTACAACTTCAACTCTTATAATAAAATAGTTACACAATTAACCTATACCTTATTTTTAAACCTTTTTAAAGTTATTATTATGAAAAAAAGTTAAAACATCACATATATCCCACATTTGTGCTAAATTACCCTCCACCCTCAGGATTATATAACAATACATTGTATAATATTATATAACATTCAATTAACCTATACCTTGAAAAATAAAATAAAGCCATAAATAAACAATAGCATCTAACATTAAACTTCAAATCATTGTGCAAAACAACAACATAGTAAAAATAATAATCATACTAAAACACATTTGGCAGACTCGAGGGTGTTAATAGTGGGTAGACACTAGAATCTCAGGGAATGCCTACCAAAATATACATGTTTTTAAAAAATGTGTACTAGCACTGTCTCCCGAAACAACTTCTGTTGCTCTTCTTCTGAATCTGAAGAAAAAAGCTTCTGCTCCATTGTCCAGAAAATGGAGTCTGGTGTCAAGTAGTAGCTCTCATGCATGAAGATATTGACCCAAAGTGTTGAGCAATCTTCATCTATATTGGATCTCCACACAATCTGGAAAAAATCAGGGGTCCTGCATGTGTAGAGACAGCTTCATTTGAACAGTTAGCTCTCCACAGGCGAGAGCAAGGGTGGTGGAGGCAGTGCTAACCTACTCCGTTGCTTCACAGAGTAATATTAAGCCTTTCATTGAAGCCTGAATAGTGTGAAGGTGGCCCTCCACCATCTTGGTTTGTTAGGATTGCACTTTTTATTAGGTTGTGCTGACAGAAGTTGGCAGTTTAATTTCCCTTTGGCTTAACCTGTAGTTTTTACATCAATGCTCTCTCACTGGCACTTTCCCATTAGCATTACTCAGGGGTGGAAGAGTGCAGGGAATGGAAGGTGTTGCCAGGCAACAGGATTAAAAAAATGAACTAAATAATCGAATTTATGAAGGTCTTTTAGGGTTAATTGTCTCAATTAAAAGATTCTAATCCCCATTTGTAAAAGAAGAAGAAGAAGAAGAAGAAGAAGAAAGAAAGAAAGCAAATTACTGGAAGCAGAGAGATCTTTACATGTATTGAACCACATATTTTAGCAACTGGCAAAAACACGTGAAATCCATAAATGGCAAGAACCATCCTTAAGTAAATTATTAAAAACAACTATCTCCTCTTTACAAAGTAGATTTGTTTCAAATATGTATTCATTCAAACATCAAACGTCATAAAAATATGATGCTACGAATACAATTTTTTTCGGTTTTACGTAAATTGCTTTATGTAAATTTGGTTTATGTAAATATTCACCAAGATGAATTTCACCAAGATAAATTTATTTATAATTTCATCCAGTGGCTTAAATCCTCTTGTAAGCTCTGCATGCACAGCAGTGACGACATTGCCAGCAGTGACAAATGACCACTGTTTAAAGACTTTCGTTTGACTTCATTGCAATTTGCCACTCATTATGATATCCTCACATTGTGCATTCTATGAAGACGTGTGTTTTCAATTTATATGAACTATTTTAATCTGGATACATTTGGGGTCACTTATTTCTGAAAAGGTGGGAAACAAGTTTTCCTTTCGAAAACTGTAACTTGAAACCTCTTCATTTAAACTTCCTTCAGTTTGGCACAGAGTATTTAGATCGTCTGCTACAACTGTGGAAAATGAGTCGCTGATCTGAACCCCAGTTTAAAACTTATAACTTTGTGTTTGGGCTGCTCACATTTTTGGAAATGTGTTCAGCAAATGTGATTTACTCTGCCAGTACAGGATCATTGTTGCACTCTCATGCAGCAATAATACATCTTATCAAATGTTAGTTATATAACAGAGGGGCAGGTGCAGACTGAATATATGATATGGACGTTTATATATGAAAATTCTTTTGAAAAGTGAACAGGGCCAAGTTTCTGATTCTTGGGACATCTAGGTTCAATTCTTCACAGAACCTTGAAAATCACAGGATGATCCTGGTCCAATATATCTCTCTCCCCCAGCCCAACCTTCATTGCAGTTAAATAAAAGACAATAAAAAGGTAGGTGCACAGAAATGTAATTACTTAATTAAAATGGTAATAATTCATACTAAAAATTGATAATGCAAATAAAAAAATAAAAATACAATCTGGATTTTGCTTATGTATATGCATGGGCCTATAAGCTGGATGGTGCATTCAAAGTCTGGGTCTTTGAGAAGGAGTCCCAAGTGCTGAGCTTCTGGGGGTGGGGGTGGGGGTGGGACAAAATGGCTTGCAATTGTGACTCAAGGCCCAAAGATTCAAATTTGGACTTGGTTCCAAGAGTTGTCAACTTTCCTGTCCTTTATATAATGCAATGGGCTGCAAAATTACACCCATTCATCTACACCAAATTCATCAGCAGTGCTGACCCAAGACATTTTGTTCGCTGGGGCAAAAAAGCAAGGTTGTTTTTCCTATTCCATTGCACATAGGGGGACCAGACCGACATACAGGTCAAGTCATCTTCATGAGGCAGTGTCATCCCACACACTTCAGACAGTATACTATGTTAAGTTGACCAGGATGATACAGCTTTGTTCTCCAACAGAGGGATCGGCTAGAGAATTCAACAGGAACATCTGGAAGGATGTTAGCTCTACCTGAGGTAGTGGCCTCAGACTGCCTTGTAGAAGTGCTGACTTTGAATATTATTAAAGAGAAACACAGAACCTAAGAAGGAGGGTTGATCTTAGATGTATATCAAGAGACAGGGGAAGTTACTTTTTTTAGCGTGCAACTCTCAGATTACCCCAACCAGCATAGATAATAGCCATGCCATTTGTGGTGTTCTGGGAATTGTAGCCAAGAAGTGACATCTCTCTGTGTAACAGAGTTGATTAGCAGAAGTTGCTCATGACATTCAATTTTCTCTCCATGTCTCAAGAGATGAATATCTTCATTTTCTGAAAGCTTTTTTCACCGTTCTCCCCCATCCCCACCCCTCCGCTGTCACCTAACAAAAGAACAAAATCTCATGCAGATTATAGTCACCCTTTTCTGGCAAATTCTTTGCAGGGCTACCCACCCACCTCAAGTCCCCCACCGTGGCTTTGCTTTAATCCAAAGTTAACATAGCATTATCTGACATTTTCTTAGAGCATCATCATTACTTTGTTCCATCAGGATAATTCACCTTTAAGAAGCGTGAAAGCAGGGAAATGACATAAGTAGGTTCTTCGATTATGCGAGCCTTCTCATATTGAAATTAGGCATTCAGCAAAATCTTGAAGCCACATAAGAATCTTTAGAAAATACTCTATTACTTCCCAGAGGAGATAATAAGTTATCAAGGTCACCGCATGCCATCTCAGCTTCACTACCTGCTTTATTCTGTGCTGCTTTCTTGCCGCTCACAGGGGGGAGTTGCAGTCTGATCTATGAAGCGAGAACAGTCCAAATATGAGGGCTGAATGTACATGAGATTAAGCATTGCTACCCTTTCCCCCGCTACGGATCAACACTATACAAATACCTAGTTTACTCCTCTGTCTATGAGCCAATCCTGTATGATAAAAAACTGCCGGTTCTACGGTATGCTTTTTTATTCCTTTGGGTTGGAGTCAGGCTTTTCTTATTTAATGGTATGTAACAGGAAACAGCTGCTATGAATCCTTGAGACAGATTGTGTTCTTTTGTATATTTCTGAGTCTGCCTTTTGTGTGTGTGTGGGGGGGTTGCTCTAATTTTTTCCCCACTTGGGTCTGCATATTGGGAAAATGTAAAAGGTAAAGGTTCCCCCCACAATGTGTGCTAGTCATGTCCGACTCTAGGGGCAGTGCTCATCTCTGTATTCATGCTGAAAAGCCAGTGCTGTGCAAGTCCATGGCCATGTGGCCAGCATGGCTTCAAGGAAACACTGTTTTACCTTCCCACTTTTTATGGCGGTACCTATTTATCTACTTGCATTGACATGCTGTCAAACTGCTATGTTGGCAGGAGCTGGGGTTATCAACGGGACCTTGTTCCGCTGCGTGGCACCTGGGATTCGAACTGTTGGGCGGCCAACTTTGCAGCCAACAGTTTTCAGAAGCTTTAGTCAGTTGTTCAGCTGTCCTTTTCAACTTTTGGAAACCACTAAAGAGTACAGCCCTATTCTGAGAATAAGCCTTGCTGAACACCATGGCTGGTATCCTGTTGAGTAAATGTATTTATTTATTTATTTATTTATTGAATTTCTATACCACCCATCTGGCAGTGGGGTCACTCTAAATATGGAGTGGAATGTGGGAATAACCCCCACGTGGGAAGCCCCAATCTGTGAGGCTTGA
>JAHTLZ010002015.1:2638-16551 GCA_023846285.1 Phrynocephalus versicolor
TGTGTGTGTGTGTGTGTGTGTGTGTGTGTGTGTGTGTGTGTGTGTGTTCACTTTTGGATCACCGAAAAGCATTTCTGAGGCATCTGACATGCCTAGAAAGGCCCACAGACGCCCCAAAAGTACTTTCTAGCCATCTGGAGGTCACTTCCAGTTCGGCAGGAAACAATGTTGGTGCCTCTGAAGGCCCTCGGAGGCCATTGGAGGCCCATTCGGGACAGTGCCAGGTGTGGGGTAAGTACAGGAGGCCATGACACATGCCTCTCCATCTTACCCCAGGGGACTTTGTTTCATATACTGTGGTCCCGCGATAATAGCGGGACTGCAGTATATGAACTGCGAAAGGGCAGGGGGTTAGTGTACAACCATACTAGCCTTGTTCTCTTTAGAATAAGGTATGAATATGTGTAGTAGAGAAAGTGTGGTGTTGAGCAGAGGGTGATGCAGGTAACCTCTTTATGTTTGTATATGTTTAATCTACCCCAGGCTAGATCACAGGACACAATGGGGAAATCGTTCTGTGTCCTTGTCAAGCCAGAGGTGGTAGAATAAGATAAAATAAAGAGCATTGTGTAGTCTATAAGTCTGAACCAGCTCATCCATCAGAGCATCAGGCAGATTTGAGGTACTAAATTAATAAAGTGAAGCAGGGTAGAGCTTGAGGAGCTTGTAATTCCAAATCTAAGGAAGTAAGAGGAGGAGGAGATGAAATAGATAAGTGAAATGAGAAGCTAGAAATGTTCAGAATTGAGCTTGCATGTTAGCTGTCTTGGAAGCCGTCATACCCAGAGGTGTAGGAGGTCGACGAATGGTCCCACACTCTGTATCTACAGTTCCAAGTGGGGGGAATGTTTGCTATGATTATGTTGTGGGAAGGAAAACATAGTTTGCAGATACAGTACTAATAACAACTCAGTGCTGTGCTTTAACATAGTTGAAGATCAAGCCTGGGACGTTGTCTGTTGAACCTCCCCATTCCTTTTGGGGAAAGGAGGCCAAGAGATGCTGTTAGCCATGGTGGGTGGGGGGAAACACAGGTACCTTGTTGCATCTGCTCCTCCCCATTCATTGCTACTACCGGGATGGAGGTTCCCCAACCCGCCTCCCACTGTTTCACAGCAACAGCCCTTGCTGCCCCCTCCCTTTGAGCTGATTTATGAAGAAAATTACGGTATGTTGGAAGAGACTTATAGCATCCAGTTTCACCCCTTTTACTCAGTCCATATATCTCTTTCTATCATAAACCTGGGCAATTGAGTATTCATATTTATTTTGTATTCCGTTTATTAGAATTCCATAATTCAATGTGACGGGAACGCTTAGTCGTAAGGTAATGGATCTGCTTTTATGATCTGATATCACAAGGTTGCTTCACTTCTCCGGGTATGTTTCTAAATACCAGCGTCTGATTATGAATGTTATGGATGGGGGCCTTGAAGGTCTGGAATAGACATGGGCACGACTTGGCAAAATTCTCATTTCCGTTTCCGTTCCTCGTTTCCGTTACGCAATGGAACGAAGAACGACAATTACTCCGCCAGAACTCAAACTTGAACCGATAAAAGAAAAATTGGGTCTGATTTGTCGTTGTCGTTCCTGGCATCGCAGCGATCGCGTGATGCCAAGTGGCACAGAAAAAAAGTTTTAAAAATTAAAAAAAAAAAACCCAATTCCCGGCCAAAAAAGCAGGCAAAAATATGCCTGCCTGAGTGAGGGCACCTACCAGAGGGGTGGCTTCTGGAGGGGGGGTCCTCGGCCTCCCCCTCTCTCCTGTCCTGGGCTGCTCTGGTGGGGGGCATCCTCGTCGTCTCACCAACTCACCAAGCGGCAGCAGCACAGAAAAAAAGTTTTAAAAATTAAAAAAAAAACTGATTCCCGGCCAAAAAAGCAGGCGAAAATATGCCTGCCTGAGTGAGGGCACCTACCAGAGGGGTGGTTTCTGGGGGGGGGTGTCCCCGGCCTCCCCCCCTCTCCTGTCTTGGGCTGCTCTGGTGGGGGGCATCCTCGTCGTCTCGCCAACTCGCCATGCCATGCGGTGCGGGCGGGGGATCCAAAATGGGGCAACCACAATATTTATTTTGAAATTGTGGTCCAAAAACACACCAAAGCACCACAGAAACATGCAAAAATAGCTATTTTAAAACTGCCTGAATTTTTACAGTAGCAGCAGTGGGTTTTTCTTGTAACAAAACGTCTCCATTGATTTTATTTTTATTTTTATTTTTATTTTTATTTTTTTACACCTGCACAATGATGGGCTGGCCATGGGAGTGGACCATGCAAATTTTTGGAGCCATTCCACCAATTGCATGGCCACTTGACCAGGTTTTGACTGAGACTTCTGGGATGTGCCAGTTGGGCATAAAAAGCCCACTAACCCTAACCTGTACCCGAACCCTAACCCTAAGCCTAACCCATACGCCAGTACACTGTCCTTCTTAGTGGGTCAGAGAGGCACCCAGAGGTGCACCCCACGAACTCACCCTAACCTTACCCGTAACCCTAAGCCTAGCCCTTGCGCTAACCCTAAGCCAGATCTGTATACTCTCATTGCACTACACACAAGTACACTTCCCTTCTGGGTGAGCCATAGAGCGCCCAGAGGGCAGTATGCCAGTATGCTGTCCTTCTTAGTGAGTCAGAGTAGAGGCACCCAAAAGAGGTGCCTCTGCCTGCCACTGCAATTTGGTATGCATATCCAATTGGCTATGTGTACCCTTTTGTAGCGGGCCAGAGGAGGCACCCACCCCAGAGAGGTGCCTCCAGGAGCACGCACACCCCAAACCAGTACTAACGACAGACGAAAAAACGACAAACAAAATAACAAATTTTTGAGAAATTTCGCGAAGAACGGAAACAAGCCGAAACGGGCCGGCTCCGACACACGACAACTCAAAATGTCATTTTTCCTGGTCATGCCCATCTCTAGTCTGAAATGCTTTTAATGTATATAAAATCACACAGACACTGAAAGGATCTCTCCAAACTGGGGGAATGGGCAAATACATTTCAATGAAGGAAAAAATGTAAAGTAAAGCATATTGGGGCAAACAATCAAAACTTTATCTATCAACTCATGGGCTCTGAGCTATCTGTGACAGATCAGGAAAGAGATCTTGGTGTGTTGGTGGACAGCTCCATGAAGGTGTCTACACAATGTGTGGCAGCAGTGAAGAAGGCCAATTCCATGCTAGGGATTATCAAAAAGGGGATTGAAAATAAAACAGCCAACATTATAATGCCATTGTACAAAACGATAGTAAGGCCCCACCTGGAGTATTGTGTACAATTCTGGTTACTGCATCTCAAAAAAGACATAGTAGAACTGGAAAAGGTGCAAAAGAGACTGACTTATGTGATTACTGGGTTGGGAAATCTCCCTTATGAGGAAAGGCTAAAACATTTGGGGCTCTTTAGTCTGGAAAAAGGTGCCTCGCGGGGATAAGATTGAAATGTATAAAATAATGCAGGACATGAATAAAGTGGATAGAGGGACACTCTTCTCCCTCTCACAAAATACCAGAACTAGGGGACATACACTAAAATGAGGGCTGGGTGAGTGAGAACAGACAAAATATTTTTTTTTTACCCATAGTGTTGTTAGTCTGTGGAACTCCCTGCCACAAGATGTGGTGATGGCATCTGGCCTGGATGCCTTCAAAAGGGGATTGGACAGATTCCTGGAGGAGAAGTCCACCACAGATTACAAGGCATGATGAAGATGTGTAATCTCCAGGGTTGAAACCGGGGTACTTTAAGGGCCAGTTGCAGGGGAGTGGTATGAAGAGACAGATATCTTATTTTCTTAAGGATTGCTTTCTCCATTAAAGGCAATGCTGAGGAGCTGTCCCCCCCTTTTTTTGCTATTGATTTGTTTTCTGATTTTTTTAAAAAAATTCGCAGATTATAGCTTTTCCACAGACTGCTTTATGAATGGCCAGGCCACATTATATTCATCAAGAAAGTTTAAAATGGCCTTTTGGGGTACATGGCCCTCACAAGGGCTTACACTGAGAATTCAATGAAGAAAAGATGGGCAGATTGGCCCCACCTGGAGTATTGTGTACAATTCTGGTTAACACATCTGAAAAAAGACATAGTGGAACTGGAAAAGGTGCAAAAGAGAGTGACTTATATGATTTTCTCTGAGGAGAAAACCACTGTAATTCACCAGAGGTCTGCTGTGAGGGTGCACCAAGCTGTAGACCACCACAAGAAAGAAAGAAAGAAAGAAAGAAAGAAAGAAAGAAAGAAAGAAAGAAAGAAAGAAAGAAAGAAAGAAAGAAAGAAAGAAAGAAAGAAAGAAAGAAAGAAAGAAAGAAAGAGGCTTTGGTCTAAAAAGCTGCCTTGTGTTAGGGTTAATTAGAAAAGCAACCTTTGTATATCTGAAGCTCAGCTCTCTGCAGTAATTACTGAATGTTATACAATATTTAAGCCAGCTTTGCCCCAATTGGCTCCCACAGCAAAAATTGTTTTTATGTTTCCTCAAGGTTGCTGCCACAAATATTTGGGAATGAACTGAATTAAAAACACACTGTGAAACCGTTTTCGTAGCAAATACGAAATGCAAAACACTATCAATCAGTGGGCATGTGGTGAAAGTTCTGGAGCTTTGGAGTGACATCCAGCATTGTAACAAGTTACCCTTTAGATTCTGTGCATTTGCAACTGAAGATATCCTAGATGGCAGGAATTCATATGATAGTATGGCCAGAACTCTTTCCATGTGGGTTTATCCTGCCTTTCATCTCCTCCATCCTATTTGTCTGCCTGTCCATCCTTTCCCCCTTCTCTAGACTACAACAGCAAAATGTTACTCTCCTGTATTTTTTTAAGGACAGAACAGTGGCAACATGGAAAGCAAAAACATTTGTGACCTCAATAGCCTTTGCTCTAATTGGCATGGTCAGTGATCCTCTGACCTCCTCCTTTAGTCCTGAATTGATCTGTTGCTGATGCCAAAAAGGTGCTGACTCTTGGGGAAGATCATTGCTAGTTTCTTGTCCAATTCTAAGGAAAGGTAAGTGAGTTCTCTGGAGGCTTTGTCCTAAGTGGCAGGTGATGGCTTCCTTCTCTTCCTCTTTTTCCACCCCAGCTTTGGTATTATTTTTAAGCATGCAATTCCATCAGGATCTTCTTGATTATATTACTTAGATAATGTGCAGGGAGTGCTTTGAATGCTTAATGCTGTAGTCAATTTTAAGTTGCAATTAATCTTGTGACTGTGAGATGCAGGAAGGTGGACCCTAAGTATTGGCTGACAAAGAAAAGCCAGGCACGGAATAGGTCTCAGTTTCCTCTTCAAATATGGTTGAAGATCTGCAGCAAGTTAAGGATTTATTCCTATGGGGCCTTGTGCAGCACTGGTCATCTCTCTGATACAGTGGGGGGGGGGGAGAGATGAAATGAGAAGTTTGCCCTTCTACCCTTGGTAGACTACCATAGTTTATAAAGCTGATCTGGCTATGCCAATGAATTTGATTTTCTGCTCTGCCTAGAACATGAAGGAAGAAGAGAGAAAAGGCAGAATTATTAAATCTCAAGAACCACCTGGAAACAGAAGGGAAGAGCAGGAGATGTTGGACGCTCTGGGATGTTGGAAGTTTAGAAATAGACATCATGGCTGTGGTACACCTCTAATTAAGCTAGAACGTACTTCTTGGAGTTCTTTTATTTCTTTGATTCAGGATACCACTGACAAAATGTCTACTAGAGATGGGCACAACTCCAAAAAATGGTGTTTCGTTTGTCGTTTGGTTGTTTAGGGGTCCGTTTCGATTCGTTTTGTTTTCGTTGGGGTTTTCGCAAATTGTTCGTTTTTTGTTTCATTTCGTAACAAAACGAAAAAAAACGAAAATGAAAATTTCGCTGAGCCGTGCCCATCTCTAATGTCTACCATGGTCATGGGATCTTGCTAGATCTCAAAAGCTCAGTATACTGATTGTACCGAGCTTTGGAGGTGCTCTGATAGAGTTAGCCTGCCAATCTCTTTAAGTGTTTCTCACACCCTTTCCCATACTGCGTATTCGAACCTCAGTGTTTTATGGATAAGAAGAATGACTGATAAGACACACCAACTCCCTCAGATTCGACCAATAGATTAATACTATCGAACATGACAGACTATCACACATTTCTCTCTCTCTCTCTCTCTCTCTCTCTCTCTCTGCCTCTTTCTCTCTGCTTTCTGGTAATTTTTCTTAGAACAGTATGGAACAAATTGAAACAAAAACAAACAATATCCTTGAAACCATATTAAATATATTGGGTGTTAGAGTAATGTCAGCATAATCACAAAATCTAAATTGCTAATACATGGAAACCACAATGATTTAGCTGCTCAGTAACAATCAACTGTCCTTCCTCAAAGCCAGAATGCTTCACCAGATGGATTCCTATCCAGTCCAAGTAGAACTCTTAATGCACTGTTTAGTTGTTCACACAAACAGGTATGTTGTTGTTGTCAGCTTGGTGTCATTTGAGCAAGCTCACTTTCTCTGCTTTGGTCTCATAGTCAATTTATATTAATTTGCCTTGATCTCTGTACTAGTTAACAGGTCCAAAGAAGGGCTTGATGGGATCCAGTTAAATTTAGCACAGGGTGTCATTTTGTAGCATCTAAGACCCTAAGTGATTGTGAGTTACATTGATTTTGCTTGAAATGTACTCCTGTTTATGTCGCATAGAGTGTCATCAAAGACTGCAAATGGGCAGTTGGAAGCGTGCTATGAGTGAAGTTTAGGATGGTTTGCCATTAGAAAACAAGTCAATGGTATTTTGTGGCAGCGTAATTGAGCTATTCAGAATAAACATCATCTGTTTCCTCTTTCTCATTGAATGTTCCATTTGTACTGACAGACATTTGAGGATCATTGAATGGGCAATCACAACTATTAAAGCATCAAGCAGTAAAAATTAAAGAGGTGCAATACGCTGAAATTAATTGTTATGTCTTCCTCCCAAAGCCCCATGATGGGTCAAGGCCCACGTTTTGCCCATACTTGTTCTACTGCATTCAAAAATTGAGTTGTGGCATTAAAGGCAGAGGAGAAAATACATTGAACACACTACAGAGAAAAATTGAAAAGCTGTGAATCTAAATG
Organism: Phrynocephalus versicolor; assembly: GCA_023846285.1. Classification (NCBI taxonomy): domain Eukaryota; kingdom Metazoa; phylum Chordata; class Lepidosauria; order Squamata; family Agamidae; genus Phrynocephalus; species Phrynocephalus versicolor. The sequence continues at coordinate 9,739 of JAHTLZ010002015.1, forward strand.
TGTGCAATCACTGCAACTCCACAAAAGGGGGTCACCCCTGAAAAGGGGGGTGGTACAATGAGTTGCAGAAAGATGAAAGATTCTCCGTGTTTCTACTAGCAGAGCCTAATGGGGAGGATGCAGCTCATTAACACTCCCTATATTTTGACTGGGTGATTTTGGCCCTCATAAATAATTTATTTTTCTTTTTATTTATTTAGAGTATATGTTTTAACCCTGCCTTTCTCCTTGGAAAAGGAGCCAGGGCAGCTTACAGTAATGAGGGACAATATACAGTCCAGTACAATTAAGACCTATTCAAGTTTGAGAACAGGGAATTGAGGGACATTTTACAGCAGGGGTGTCCAAACTTTTTGCAAGGAGGGCCAGATTTGATGGGGTGAAAATGTGTGTGGGGGCAACCATTCAGCCACATTGGGACCCCCGGCTGGACTTTGGACAGCCTCTAGTACATGCAAGGAGGCAGGGATGGCGCTGCAGTAACAGAGCCAGGGGTGGGTAGGCTGGGCAGGCAGCTGGGGGGACGGACAGAGGCAAGGGAGGGCAAGCAAATCGTAAAACTGCAAGGTGACATCTCCATCTGGTATGGGGAGGGGCCAGCTAGTGGGGATGTGTGAAAGGCTGGGCCGGTGAGGAGAAGAGGTTACGTGCGACTCGAAATTTGAAAACAGGCTGCATTTGGCCCCCGGTCCTGACTTTGGACATGCCTGTCTTACAGCATTAAAGGACAACATTAAAGCTACAAGAGAATGAAAACAGTGAAAGAGAGAGGAAAAATTCCATGTAATCACGCACAGTAGACCTGACGGAAGAATCTGGTCATTCCTTACATGGCTGGAGTGTCTGAGAAGCTTAAAAGGATTTTGGCAAACACCACATCCCTGTTTATTTCAAACCCAGAAACACACTAAGGCAGAGACTTGTCCACCCAAAGGATCTGATACCAAAACAAAAAAGGAGCAATACTGTATATGTGGTTCCGTGCAGTGAGGAGGGTTCAGACCTCTACATTGGAGAAACTAAACAACCATTAAACAGAAGGATGGCCCAACATAGGAGGGGTAACAGCTCAGGACCAGAATCAGCAGTACACCTCCATTTGAAGGACAAATGGCACTCTTTCAAAGATGAGGATGTACTCATATTAGACAAAGAAGATAGGTGGTTTGAGAGAGGAGTAAGGGAAGCCATTCATGTGAGCATCAAAACCCCCTCCCTCAACAGAGGTGGCGGCTTCAGGCATAGTCTATCTGTTACTTATCACGGTGTGCTTTCCAAAGTACCCAGACAAATCAAAAAGCCTTCACCACCAAGGCCATAGCTAATGACCCATTCTTGATAGGTTTCAGCACCTTAGGCCATTGTTCACCTTAAGGCTATGGATACTATTGTCTCCCTAACGAGCCTATTCAGGCCATTGTTCATCTTATGAGCCTAATTCAGACCAGGGTGACAAGAGGTCAAAGCTGACTGACTATAAGATGGAGGACTCACACTAGTTGTATTCAGACTGAGGAAGCTGTTTGGATGAGCAGCAAAACATTTCTATCTCTCGAAAAAGAAGTCCAGTAGCCATGACTCAACTTTCAGATAAACTCACCTGGATGACTGAGAATCTTCACAGACATTTTACACATGTGGTGTCAGAGGAGGTTGCAGATGCTATACCAGTGATCTTGGGAAGGTTACACACACCCAGTGAGCCAAGCAATTCCCAACCTGCTTCAAAGCTTGCTTTTAGCCCAGTCATCTACCATTTTGTATCTTGGCTTTCTCTTACTCTGGAATCTTTCTGTGCTTCCTTACATAACTCTCTAGTTAGCAGTTTTCGCAAGCAGCACACGGGGGCAGGAAACCACATGATTATCAATATACGTGGAGAAATAGGTATGCTGCTCTTCATGTGGGGAAGTGTGCTAAATACTGGATAGCAAATACAGTTGATTGCTATAATTCAAATAATTTAATTCCTTCAATTTGGATCACTTTCTTTAATGCGATTAAAATCACATTGGCATGCATTCAGGACTTTTTATGCTCCAGTGGCATACAATATGGCATGAAAATCTGGTGGCAGATTGATGACTCCAGCGTTGCATGCAGGAATAAAAAATAAGCTAGGACAATTAAGCTGTTCATAAACCTTCCGGAAGAAATGGATTTCAACAAATTTCACCTTTTCTGTTTAGTCCAGTTTTTTTCCTTTGCTTTAAAGATAGGTGCTTAAGCTTTTTGGCATAGCATTTGCCTTTTCTAAATTTATTTATTCCACTTTAAGACGTGAGTGCGCATACTTTTTTAAATTATTATTTAGGGATCCGGTGAACATTTTCTGTTTGCCTTCCAATCTTCCATCCAGTTTCTTTATTCTCTGAAAAAGGCATAGTACTCTTCCGGCCTGCCTGCTTTCCTGGTTTACTCTGTCCCTAAAAACCAGTAGTACTTAGGCTGCGGTCTCATTAAAGTTTTCTGTACATCTTAATTTTATGTGTATTTTTTTCAGGTGGTCATGTGGTGTTTGATGTGCAGTTAGTGTCCTGTCACCAGGGTAGTATTTTTCTGCTCTGTGCCCATCTCTACTTGCCTACTGCACATATTTTCCCCTTTTTTCTGGGTTGATTTTTAAAGTCTCTGTTGCATATAATTTCCCCCCCGGGGTGATTACCGGTAAGCCATCTTTCAGCCACTGCAGTTTCTCATTTGGCGAAACTGCCTGCTTTCCTTCCACATGTTTCATGTGTTCTCAATAAGCCGGGCCCACAGGAAGTGGCAGGAAATGGGGTACGAAGCTAAATCCTGCATATTTTCTGGGGTCACACCTCATTAGAGAAGCAAAGAACTGAGCATTTTTAAGGGAAGTTTTTAAAACCAACCCTAGTGGTGGTTTAAGTAACTTCAGTGAAAGTGTAGTTCCGGGGGCAAGTGCTTGAGTTGGTGGCTAAAAGTCATTTTAAACATTGTTTTAAAATGACCATTTAAAAAGTCGTTTTAAACAGGGGGGGGTCAGAAGAAGTGGCACACAATGTTTAAAATGACTTTTAGCCACTGACCCAAACTTGCCTCAGTGGCTAAAAGTATTGACCCGCATATAAGCTGAGGACCCCTTTTTCCAGCCCAAAATTAGGGCTGAAAAACTAGGCTTATACTCAAGTATATACAGTATTTCCCTTTACGGTTAGGACACAATCTTTTACTGCGCAGTTGGCCGCAGCAAAACTGCGCAGAAAACGCTGGTAAGACTGTGGCCTTACTGTGACACTAGGGGAAAGGCTTGACTGAAACCGTATTGTTTACGTACCATCATAGGTTGCATCTGGGAGTGGGCCCATTGAATCAGTGGGGATTTGTGAATCAGTTCCTCTATAAGTTCTGTTGACTCAAATGGTCCTACTCTTGTTGTGCCTTGCAGTACTAAAATGAGCATTGCTAGCAAACAAATGCATTGACTGGATTTTAAATCTTGAGACTATAAGTTCCTCCACTACCAGGCCATTTGGGGACAGAATAACAATTCTATTATGCTAAATAGCATGTAATCGCTCACATTCAGCTTTGCTATTTTTCCCCTTCTTTGAATGATGTAATGACATTCTTAAAAGCTGTCAAGAAAAAAAAAGTATAATTAAACACATGAAAATGCTAAAACATTCATTATCACCTCTAATCCTATAGCACTGCCACCTTTTCCCCCCCTTGACATTTCAACATGTTTGCTATGCAGAAGGAAATTCCATGGGCCCAAGCTTAGCTATCCTTTAAAATTGTGAGCCTCTTTGCTGGAAATTTATTCAACATGGTTTCTGCACAACCATTTCTACACAAATTCCTCTGGACATTTCCACATACCGATTTTACAATAATTCCCCTGGAAATATCTCAGATTCCAAAAGATCTAATATGGACCTGGTACTGTGGGAAATTGTGTCTGTCTACCAGTTGTGTCCTTTCCCCTAAAGTCACTGTCTAAAACTGTGTCTTCCAGTTTAATCTGATGAAACCATATTTTCTTCCTAAAGCTGGTACTCAAGTAGGACCAGGCCAAAGGTTGTTTGTTTGCATAACAAATGTGTACTCAAAAATAGGGATCACAGGCGTGTGGGATTCAGGGGCCTGAGTTATTAAACTCCAAAGGATGTCCCCCCAGGAGAAAAATAATTTCTAAATGACTTGGTAAGATTAAGCGCTTCCCAAGTCAATTAGAAATTATTTTCTCATGGGTTACCCCCTTTGGAGATTAATAACTCAGCCCCGTGAACCCAAAACTTCTCCAAATTTGGGGGGCTTAAAGGAAAGGGTCGAAAGAAGCTACTCACCAAATTTGGTTCCTCTAGGATGAATCGTTTCATTTCAAGAAGAAAAAAAAAATGTTGTTTTGTTTCATTTTATAATGAAATGATTCATTATGTAACAAAGCAACAGAACAGTGTTTCATTTTTCATTTTGTGCCCATCTCTAATAAATAATAATTGTTTGCTGTCAAGTTGATTCTGACTTATGGTGACACTTTCCATGGTTTTCTGGTTTGCCACTAGTTTGCCATTCCCTTTTTCTGGGGTTGCTTGCAGCTTGCTCAAGGCTGGCTTTTCTCCCAGGAGTCACACTGGGGAATCGAACTCTCAACCACTGGCTCCAGAGCTAGAAACTTAATTTACTGAGGAATTTAGCCAGCAGGCTAAATACTGAGAAGTAGTTGACTTGACTTGAATTTTATTTACGGTTTTTAACCAAATCAAGAAACACCAAAATATCAGTTTGCCAGGATAGAACAACTTGCCAGGATAAAACATTTTAAAAGCATTATAAAATTCTGATAAAAGCTGCAATGTACAAACAGGACTGTCAGTTTATGAGAAACAAAAATAAAGATGATAGGTGTATGGTCAGAATCCTGAGGCTTTAGATTAGGCTTATTGTTACAGCATCAAGTCAGACATAAAATAAAATGGAATAGGACAAAATACGATACAAAATTAAAACATTGGCTAGAAAGTTTAAAAACTGGCAAGCATTGCAGTAGTTAATATATAAACAAAAAGCTATTTTTAAAAGCCTTTAAAACCAGATATAACAATATAAAACAAGGTTTAAAAGCTCAGCTATCTATCTGTCGCTGTGACATGCCGCCCAGAATTTTGCCACCAGTTCGGTAGTAGTCCGACTTTGGTCAATTAGCAATTGATTACAATAGTCCGAGTCTGATTGGCCTGCCATATCTTTTAAGAGAGGTGTGATGTATTTTGCCCGGGTCTTTTTATGCCTACTGCATCTGAGCATCATATGCTCAATCGATTCTATCTCATTAGAGCCACAGGGGCAGAGTCTCTGTTCCCTCGGGATACTCTTAAATCTGCCTTCCAGCACTGCAGAAGGAAAACCTCACACCTGGCCAGGGTAAAGGCTTTCCTGAACTTGTATGTCTCCAGCTGTGACAGGTAGGCCATGGGGAGTGAGCGATATTTATATGTATCCAGGACTCTAAAATTGGGGCAACTACTGAGATCTGCCTGTCTCTCCATATCCATTAGTCTCTGTTTAAGGACTGATTTTGCTTCATCCCATTTCATGCTCAAGATTGCTTGGGAAGAAAGACCCATAGTTTGCAATTTATTTAGGACAGATTTTAGCCACTTAGATTGGAAGTTGTCCACTAAGAGTAGATGGGTTAATCCCTGCGATAGGAAGTTTATCTTAAGCCAATACTGTAAAGAAGATAATGTGATTTTGGCTGTCATTGATAGCATACCTGTCTCTAAACGAATATATGCGTTTGTTACACATCTTGGGACTTCGAGAATTGCTCTAAGAAATTTGGATTGGACCCGCTCTATAGGGTCAAAACTACAAAATGCAGGCCCAATGAAGGTGCCATAGAGCATCTGGCTGACCACCTTTGCCTGAAAGAGTTTTAGGGCTGCTGGGATATATCGGCCCCCTTTAGAGTGGTAGAACCTTAGGATGGCATTTGCTGTTCTTTCACCCTGGTTAGCTGCATATTGGATATGGGCATTTCTGGACCCAGTGGATTGAAGGGCCATACCTAGGTATTTAAAACAGGAAACCTGTTCCAGGGACTGCCCATTAATAATCCAAGACCTTTTCTTTTGTCTTCTTCCAAAGGCCATAATTTTGGTCTTTTGATAGTTTATTTCTAGTTCCTTCATTTTGCAGAAACTTGCAAATTTCTTAAGGGCTCTCTTGAGGCCAACAGGTGTTCTTGCTAAAAGCACGGCATCATCTGCATATAGAAGGACAGAAATATGTCTTTGCTGTAGCTTTGGAGGGTGAAGACTGGAAGAGCTAAGATGTTCTACTATGTCGTTTATGTAAAAATTAAACAATGAGGGGGCCAGTAAGCAGCCCTGTCTCACTCCTCTATAGGTGTTGATCGGGTCAGTTAAGTTGCCTTTCCTATTTAGCCTAACCTTCAGATTGGTATTGTTATGTAGCACACGCAACAATAGGAGTAGCCGTTTGTCTATTGAGGTGGCTTCTAAGTTGGCCCATAATTTCTGTCTCGAAATAGAGTCAAAGGCTCCTTTCAGATCGACAAACGCGGCATATAGTGAAGTTGGACCCTTTGCTGCGTATTTCTCTATAAGATGTTGGATGATAAGACAATGGTCCAGAGTCGATCTACTCTCTCTAAAGCCCGCTTGCTCTACCGCAATCCTGTTTTCCTCATTCAGCCAGGTCTCGAATTTGTCCTGGAGATGTCTAGCGTATAGTTTGCTGCATATGTTTAGCAGACTAATGGGGCGATAGTTCGCAGGGTCATCTCTTTGTCCTTTTTTGAATAGTGGTACCACGATTGCT
>JAHTLZ010002016.1:0-21867 GCA_023846285.1 Phrynocephalus versicolor
TTAGAGGCACAAAAGTCCCCTTTGGGTAAAATGGCAACAAACTCAAGATTCAGGACAGAGAAAAGTATTTGCCTGTTTCCAGAAAACCAGCAGAGATGGAGCAGTCCTGGCCTCTAGTGGTAGGGAGTTCCAGAGTCTGGGCACAGCAGCCGAGAAGGCCCTTTCATGGGTTCCCACGAGATGTACCTGGGAGGGTGGCGGGATGGAGAGAAAGGTCTCTCCAAATGACCTTAACCATACTGTAAGATTCGATCTTTGAGGCAGCTACAACCCAGGTCGTACAGTGCTTTGTAGGTCAAGGTCAGCACTATGAATTGTGCCTGATAGCTGATGGGTAGCCAGTGGAGTAAACCGCCCAGAGACTACTTAAAGTGGTATGGGGCGGTATATAAGCAGAACACTTTGCTTTTGCTTTTACAGCAGATAAACCTCATTGGTAACATCTCCCTTATATACAACTCTCATTATAACATTGGACATTACATCAGGTTATACTAGCATATACCAGCTGTACGACATTATATCATTATACACAACATTATATCAGATCAATTCACATGTGTCCAATCAATAATCAGCATATATTTTATATATAAGGTACCAAATGCTGTTTTGTTTTTCTTTGATTTTGACCAGTCTATACCAGATGTCCAGAATATGTAATCAGTTACCTGGGAGAGTTAGTCCTTGGCTTTCAGCCAATTTAAAATATTACATTTTAACATATACATACATTATATGAAATCCTAAAAGGGGTTGTCAAACAAGGATTGTGTGGTTACTGAAGTTATTACCATACTCTACGATTTTTCAAAAGCTTTTGGAACGAGTGGGTCCTAAGGGGTGTAGAAGGGGCAACCAGAATGACAGAAACAGGATCCTCAGTTACGACATTCAAACGGCTTCTCACCTGTGTGGATTCTGTGATGCCTAGCAAGGCTTCTCACCTGTGTGGGTTCTGTGATGATATGAAAGGCTTCCAGGATGACTGAACCTCTTTCCACACTCCAGGCATTCAAAGGGCTTCTCACCTGTGTGGGTTCTGTGATGACTAGCAAGTTGTCCAGCTTGACTGAACCTCTTTCCACACTCCAGGCAGTCAAACGGCTTCTCACCTGTGTGGGTTCTGTGATGATATGAAAGGTTTCCAGCTTGACTGAACCTCTTTCCACACTGCAGACATTCAAATGGCTTCTCGCCGGTGTGAGTCCTGTGATGCCCAGCAAGGCTTCCAGAATCACTGAACCTCTTTCTACACTGCAGACATTCAAATGGATTCTCGTCGGTGTGAGTCCTGTGATGGCTAGCAAGGTTTCCAGCTTGACTGAACCTCTTTCCACACTGCAGACATTCAAATGGCTTCTCACTTGTGTGAGTCCTGTGATGCCTAGTAAGGTTTCCAGAATCACTGAACCTCTTTCCACACTGCAGACATTCAAATGGCTTCTCACCTGTGTGAGTCCTGTGATGCACAGCAAGGCTTCTAGATTCACTGAACCTCTTTCCACACTGCAGACATTCAAATGGCTTCTCGCCGGTGTGAGTCCTGTGATGGCTAGCAAGGCTTCCAGAATAACTGAACCTCTTTCCACACTCCAGACATTCAAATGGCTTCTCGCCGGTGTGGATTCTGCAATGCTTAGCAAGGCTTCCAGATTCACTGAACCTCTTTCCACACTTGAGACATTCAAACGGTTTCTCACCTGTGTGGATTCTGTGATGGCCAGCAAGGTTTCCAGAATCACTGAACCTCTTTCCACACTGCAGACATTCAAATGGTTTTTCGCCGGTGTGGGTTCTGTGATGGCTAGCAAGGATTCCAGCTTGACTGAACCTCTTTCCACACTCCAGGCATTCGAACTTTTTCTCACCTGTGTGGATTCTGTGATGGCGAGCAAGGCTTCCAGAATCACTGAACCTCTTTCCACACTCCAGACATTCAAATGGCTTCTCGCCGGTGTGGGTTCTGTGATGGCTAGCAAGGATTCCAGCTCGACTGAACCTCTTTCCACACTCCAGGCATTCAAATGGCTTCTCACCTGTGTGGGTTCTGTGATGACTAGCAAGGTGTCGAGCTCGACTGAACCTCTTTCCACACTCCAGACATTCAAACGGCTTCTCACCTGTGTGGGTTCTGTGATGACTAGCAAGTTGTCCAGCTTGACTGAACCTCTTTCCACACTGCAGACATTCAAATGGCTTCTCGCCGGTGTGAGTCCTGTGATGCCTAGCAAGGCTTCCAGAATCACTGAACCTCTTTCTACACTGCAGACATTCAAATGGCTTCTCGCCTGTGTGAGTCCTGTGATGGTAAGCAAGGCTTCCAGAATGACTGAACCTCTTTCCACACTCCAGACATTCAAATGGCTTCTCGCCTGTGTGGATTCTATGGTGATGAGAAAGGTTTCCAGAATCACTGAAACTCTTTCCACACTCCAGACATTCAAACGGCTTCTCACCTGTGTGGGTTCTGTGATGACTAGCAAGGTGTCCAGCTTGACTGAACCTCTTTCCACACTCCAGACATTCAAATGGCTTCTCCTTTTGGTGAATATTCCTATGGGGACTATTTGTTGATGTGCTAGTAAAAGATTTTTCACACTTGCCATGCTCATTCATTTCCTCTGGTTTTGATGTTTTCGGGACCTCTTGGTCTTCCTCCTGACAAGGAATAGATTTGTCCATCTTTCGATCTATTTGTTTTCCTTCTAAGCTTCTTCCTTCGGGTTTGATTCTCAACACTCTCTTTTGCACCTGAATATTCAACCTCTTCCTCTGACGCTTGGAGTCCTTCTCTTTTATTTCTTCTCTACAGTGTCTTACCTGCAAAATATAAATGACCACAAAAAACAGAGTTTTAAATCAAATAACAAACCCACTGCCATGGAGGAGGCAGGAGAATGAGAGGCAGCTTCAGGATTCCTGGTCTATGGAACTCCCTGCCAGGAGAAGTGGTGACAGCGGTCAGCCTTGACCGCTTTAACAAAGGATTGGACGAGTTAATGGAGAACAAGGGGTTGAATGGCTATCAATATGGATGTCTAAGGACAACCTCTGAGTTGGAGAGAGAGGAAGGAACTTTCTCGATTCCATTGGCAGGGAATCATAAGCAGGAGAGGACATCTACTTGGGAATACCCTGAAGCCAATGGTGAGCCACCGCTGTGTGAGACAGAATGCTAGACTGGGTGGGCTGTGATGGCCTCTTCCAGCAAGGCTGCTCTTCTGTTCTTTTGCTCTTAACATCAGGAGTACAAAACCCAAAATCTATCGGAGCAGGAGAGGCCAGTGGGAAGGCTCCACCTTTGCCTGACGACGAGTCATATTCCTTCATTTAGAGTCTGTGGCTGTCTTTGCGGTGGGGGCAGGTGGGGTGTCAATATTTCATTTTTCTTTCACTGCTTATATGGCGAGGTGGGTGAGGGGTTTTAACTCCTTTAAATGACCCTGAGGAGTCATAGCATATAAATGCATGAAATCAACCAGTAAAGAAATAAAAATATTATTGAGGAGTCATGCTGGGGAGGGAGGCAGCTTCTTTCGAGGGGGGGGGCTCCCACCAGGGCAACCAAAACTACCCTTCTTCCTCTTTAACCAGGAGTCAAAGGGAACCCTTACCTGGACGGATCTCTTTCCCAGAACCCCAAAGGGATCCCCTCAGGCAGGGATCCCCATCCTGGATTCAGTAGATCCCCTGCTTGTCGGCCGCGAGGGGGGGGGGAGAAATATAGAATCACCTCTTCAAAGGATCCTGGCAGCTGAAAAGATAAAATCAAATTAATAACGGGAAGTCCAGGCTGGGATTTTTAACAGGAGGAGGAGGATTTGGGTTTTTTTTGTGGGTGGGTGGGTGGGGGAGAATTTCCTTCTCTCTCTCTCTCTCTCTCTCTCTCTCTGTCCTCTCCCCCCCCCTCAATTCCTTCTCCTGATCTTTTTCCTGAATGTCCTTTGTTGTTGTTTTTCTTATGGGGGGAGGGAGGCACAACCTTCCACACACACCCCTTTAAAAAACCCCCTCCATGGCACAAGCCACCCCATCCTCCTCCCCGTCCCTCTTCTTCGTGTTTTTCCCTCCCCCCTATTTTTGTCCGTCCCTAAAAGCTTCGTCCACCCTTTTTTCCTGGGGGGGGGGGGTGAGAGAGAAGAGATGTAGGGAGGAGGGTTTGGGGGCGGGGGGGAGATATCCTCGCGCAGAGCTGTCCCCCCCGCCTCCCCCCTTTCCTTCCCCAATTCTCGCTCTGCCTTCCTCCCTCCCTCCTCCTCTTCCGGGGGGGGGGAGATCCTGGTGAATTACCAAGAGGAGGAGGAAGGAGGGAGGAAGAGGGCCCACGAGGCCTTTTTCCTTGCGAGGGGAGATATATAGGGAAGGAGGAGAGGGGTGGGTTTTTTTGGCCTGGATCTGCCCCCCTTCATTCCTTCCCCCCTTTCCCTCCCTCTCCCCCTCCCTTCCAAATTAATATGGGGGGAATCCCCAAAGGAGTGTGTAGTGTATGGGGGGGGCTCTTGTCTCCTGGGCCACCCCCACAGATTCCATCAAAAACGCCACCTCCCCCCCCAATAAAGGGACGCCCAGGAGGTTCCTCCCTCCTCCCTCCCCCCATTTCCCCCCAATCTCCCAACAACCCCCCCTCCTCCTCCCCTCCAAGAGCATTGTAACCCCCCCCAATTGCACAACGCACCTCCTCCTCCTCCTCCTCCTCCTCCTCCTCCTTGGGGGGGGATGTCTTTCTTTTCCTCCTCCCCTTCCAGCAACCACAGAGGAGAGCCTTCTTTTTGGAGAGAAGGTTCCCCCTCCCTCCCTCCCTGGGAGCCTTTCGGGTTTCCTGCCACTCTAGGAAGGGGGAATCGCTGCCCCCCCTTGGAGGACTGAATACTGCCCAGCCCCCAAACGTCCGGGGGAGAGAACTGGGGGTGAGGTTCAGCATCTTCCTCCTCCTCCTCCTCTTCTTCTTCTTCTTCCCCATTTCAGGTGGGGGGGACTTCCCTATCCTTCCCTCCGGAGCCCCCCCTTCCCTCTTTTCCTACAAATACCAGAAGTTCCCAAACATTTTTCTCCTTTGTCCATTTCTTTATTTTCTTTTCCGTGGACGCCCCCCCCCTGCCTAACACTAAATTTTCCGGAACTTACTAACTTCCAATGTGCTGCTCACTTGGGTAGGAGGGGGTTTTATTTTATTTTTTGGGTAGTGATACCTCTATATATGTATGTGACCCAAAATCATACTCTCTCTGGCCAGATGGATGGTAGAACAAAGGCCTGATCCCTCTTGCTTTACAGATCTTCCTTTCTGGTGGGATCATTTCCACCTTAGCCTGTAGGATTGGTCAGAGTTCTCAAGTACCCGCGATTCACACCTTCCGCTTCCCCTCTTCTTAGGAAGGCCAGCCGGGAGGGAAGGCTCAGTCCGGTAACAGATACATATCAATGGAATAAAAGGAATTTATTCCGGACACTATGGCACCTTCTCAAAGGGGAAACCATGATTAAGGGGAGAAAAGGACGCCCCGTCTTTCTAGGAGAGCCAATGACTTTGCCTTCCTCATGTTTTCAGCCAGTTAGAGGTAGGATCCAGACTGTATGGAAATATGATCCAATGAGGTTGTATACTTTAGGATTCTTTGTCTGTTGTGGTATAAAACTATTTTACACGGTATGCTTAGGGTCTTTCTCTGCCATTAAGATGCTGGCTGATTCCTATCGAATATGTCAGGGCTGTCCAACTTTGAACAGGCCGACGTCTATTTTTCCAGACGAAAGTGCCTGAGGGCTACTACACTAAAACCTCTGTTTTCTCCGGGTTCAGCTTGAGCCGGTTGGTCCTGGTCCTGACCTATGAGGATTTACTGTCTTAGTCCAGCACACTTCCGCTGCGCTGCCGAGAATATCCTTGTTAGCAGAGTAAAAACATGCACAGCGAGAAGGTTGCTTGTGGAGAGTTCTTCAAAATACAAGCTGGGATTTATTTTAAACATTTCCAGAAAAACAAACGTAAAATCCTCTTATAAACACAGACACCCAGCAGAATCTTCAGAAATACAAACGTAAACAGGAGTAACGGAGAGTACAGAGGAACACAGCAAAACGGAGGAGGAATGCCGGAGTCAAGGCTCAGAGCAGGAGGAGGCAGGAAGACAGAGAAGGGAGGCTCAGACATTCCTCCTTAAATACACAAAGACATGCACATGTGGAACTTTCTACAAGGAGATGATTCCCTTCAGGATTCTTTCCGTTGCAGCTTGTCAGCGTCTCTGGGTTTCAGAAAACCTAACAATTTGTGCTTAGGTCAGTGTTGCATTGGCTCAGTGTCATCAGGCTCACCGTCAGAAGGATGTATCATCAATATCAATGAATAGGGTTAGTATGAGTACCTGCATAGCTATTGACTCGGTCTCGATACCGAGGAGGGGAGGAGGAAGGTGAAGAGTGACAGGTGTAACATGAGCGATGTCGAGCGTCTCGATGTCAAAGCCGAGACGGTCTCTTAGACATGGGAGAAGTTTCCTCATATTGAGGTTTCTCTCGGAGCTGATCTCCATTGCCAGAGAAGTCTCTAGGGTTCTCCCCTTCTGGTTGCCCCAGTCAAGGGGTCCTTCCATTAAGAGGGAGCAGGAGACTAATTAAACCCTAATGAGGTTTTCCCTCCCTCCCTTCAGGGCCTCCCCTTGTGATCTCTTGCCCCTCCCCCTTCCTGGGCCTCTGGAGAACCACCAGCAGTGAGCACTTGGACAGGATTACCTAGCCTGTTGTGTAGATGCTTGTGTTTTTAGGGGGGGATTGGTGGGGGGGAGTGTTCAGGGATTTTTATGTGTGTGTGTTGAAGGGTTTTTTTTTTTAAGTGTGTGAGAGTGTTTGGAGATTTGTGTGTGTGTGTTGAATCTGGTCTCTGGGTGTCTGAATTTCGTTGTATGTGTATACTGTGCATATACACACAATGACAATAAATTATTATTATTAATTATTAATGGAGGCAGGGGAAAGTAGAGCTAGGAAGGTGGTAGAGGGGTTCCCCCCTTCCGTGCTTCCCAAAGAGAACCCATGGTTGCCCAAAGAAGACCAACAGGGAGGAGGAATCTGCCTCAATGCCCCTCCAATCTGCCCCCCTTTGGCTTCTGCCCCCAATTCTCTCTCTCTCACACACACACCCATTCTTAATAATTATAATAATGATAGCAATTATTGTTACTTTGCTAGGAGAGTTATAAACCTCCTTGTCATTTCACCACCTTCCTGCCCTTCTTTCCCCCCAAAAAACATTCTGTCTTCCCCCTTTCTTCCTTTTCCCACAAGGACACACACTTAAAAAAACCCATCTCATCCAGTTATCTCCCTAAAACTTCTCCAGAGACCTTTTCCCTTCATACGGGGGGACATACAGTACAACTCTCTCAATTGGTCCGGTATTCCACTCTCCGGTCTTCTCTCTACCTCCTTTCATTCATCCTCCTTGGTCAACAGAAAGCTTTCTACTCCTGGCCCTCCTTTTCCTGCCTCTTCTTTCTCCACTGCTTCTCCCACCTCCCTTCTATTTGACTCTCCTCACCCTCAGAGTCTCTGCATGGTCTTCCATTTGGGGTCTCTGTGTCTCAAGGTTTCCTCTACGGCCACTGAATCCCATTCCTGGTTCAGGCCTTGATTGGCTTCCCTTCACCTGAGTCCTTGCTTGTCTCAAAGGAGGCCGAGGCCACCATCAGAACTGGGTTGATGTTTGGCCAAGGACTGCCTTGGGGCAACCAGAAGTGGGAGAATCGGGGAATGCCTGCCGCCATTTCAGTTATTCAGCAAAGTGTCATTTTTGGGTAAACATCCACTGTCCTCTTTCATGGTTCTCTCAAAAATTCTGATTTTTGGACATCTGCAACTGTCTATTTAATGGAGTACCAAAAGATTTGTCTGCAAAATTGAAAATAAAGAAAAAAAAACATATACAGTAGCACCCCACCTACTGCGGGGGTTAGGAACCCACCCGACCCGCAATCATTGAAAATCCGCGATATGCGGATGAAGGTCGGGTGGGTAGGCACAATGCCGCTGGGGGTGTGGGTGTGGGCGAGGGGTGCGTGAAGTTTTAAAAGAGTTCTGGCAGCAGAGACAAGTGCTTGTTCCCGCAGCCAGAGCCCTTTAAAGATTGTGCGCCGCTCGCCCACACACCCGGGGGCGGGCGGGCGAGCAGTATGCGATCTTTGGAAAGGGCTCTGGCTGGAGAGCCAAAACCTTCACCCCTTTCCCTCAAGCCCTTTCGTGGCACTACGGTCCCGCGATATACAAGGACCGCATTATATGAACCGTGAAAGGGCGAGGGACAACTGTACTGTATATGTAATACTTACAATTTCTGTGTGTTCCATTCCCTGCCCAACTTTGCACTTATCCCTGGTAAATTTCCTTCTTTTGATTTCAGCCCAGGGCTCCAGCCTGTCAAGTCTATTTTGAATGTTGTTTCTCTTTCCCAGAGTATTGTGGGTTCCGCTTATGTTGATGTCATTTGCACATTTGATTAGGATTGCTTGCACTTCTTCACCCAAGTCATTAATATTGAGCCTTTGTTTCTATTTTTTCTTTCAAAGTATTCACAATTTTTGTTAGAATCATAGAGTTGGAAGAGACCTCATGGGCCATCTAGTCCAACCCCCTGCCATGCAGGGACCCCTATCACAGGAATCCCGACAGGTGGCCATCCAGCCTCTGCTTAAAAACCTCCAAAGAAGGACCCCACCACCCTCCTTTGTGGCAGCATCTTCCACTGCCGAACAATTGCCTTGTACTACTATAATCTGTATTACTGCTGTTCTGGGTGTGCTTTGGCACATGCAAAACTATCTGGCCTGAATGCTATGTAGGGCACATTTGTTACAATGCACATGCATAAGAGACCTGTAATGTCCTGCAATTCCACTGTGAAGACCAGAAACTACTGTACCCAGGCTGTGCTAAGCATCTCCTTGTTCTGGTCTTCTAAGGAGAGCGGGAATGTTGTCTGGCGTCACCCCAATTTCTTTTTACTTTTATTTTCGTTTTATTTTAGCTTATTGTTGTTTATCTGCATATAGTTATATTTTGTTTATACAGTAGGATCCCTGTATCCACTGATTCAGTTATCCATGGTTGGCAGAGGGGAAAAATTTAATAATTCAGCAGCCACAAAGCAAGCTATTGTCAGAAACAGCAGTTGTAAAGCAAGCTATTGGCACAAATAGCATCTGTAAAGCAAGCTACTGTCACAAAGAGGGGCCATAAAGCAAGCTGCTGTCTCAAAACAGCAGTCATAAAGCAAGCTACTGCCAGGAAACAGCAGTTTGCGGGTGGGTGGGCAGGCGTTCTCTCTTAGCCATGGTTTTCATCATCCACAGTAAGGCCTGCAACCAATTCCCAGCGGATACTGGGGTCCTACTGTATTATGTTGTTTGTATTTTGGTTATTTAAATGTGTTCCTTTACTATATTGCGATTTTATGTTGTAAACTGCCCTGAATAACCTGAGGGCAGACCGACGAAGCTGTTTGGATGAACAGCGAAACGTTTCTATCTCTCAAAAACAGAAGTCCAGTAGCCATGACTCAACTTCCAGAAGAACCCGAGGGCTAGATGGGTGATATAAAAGTTTAAGAAACACAAATAAATAAGTATCTAACACTGGTTCTATCCAGCCCCCATCTATTGAGATTGCTAATCAGAACGTCATGGAGCACCCCAGTCGGGCAACCAGAGGGTAGGCACGCAGAGAGAGGGGTGGGGTGTGAGGGAGAAAACCAAGAACAGAAAAAGCTGTACATTACTGGCCCCCTTCAAAAGAGATGGCAGGAAGAGAGGAGGAAAAATGCAGTAAGAATCATTACTGCAATGTATGTAATAGAAAATAGTTTTTAAAATTAATGTAACAGAACATTCTTTTTTCAAGAAAGGTACATGTTTTGACCGTGGCGTGGCAGCTTTGTGCTCCCAAAAGAGGTTCAGGTAGTTTCACAATATCCTTCACAGTCTGTGCCCTGAAGGAAAAAGGATCCTTACCTGGAGAGAGGCCTCCTTCCCAGGTATCTCCAGCCGTTGGTCCCTGTGCAGAACTCTTTAGCCTCAGTCCAGAAGATCCCACTTTCTGTGGGGGAAATACGGGGTCACCTCCTCAAAGGGCAGCAGAAGCTGGCAGGGGAAATCAGGAGAAAAATTATCCAGACTTCTTCCCTACACGGAGAGAGAATTTCTCTGTTTCCATCGACACTCCCAACAGGGAAGTGGATGTGGCCACGCAGAGAGCACCCATCTGATATTTTATTCATTTGAGGTATTCCTCGGTAGTCTTGTGCAGACACTCTAGAAAGAGTACAGTGGAAGCCCCATTTACGAGATTAATCTGTTCCGAGTTTAAATCACTCATCTCATAAATTCGGCAGCGGTTGAAAAACATTAAATCCTTTCCAGAGGGATGGCTTTCAATGCATTCCTATGAGAAGGTTGAGCATCCACACACACACACAAAACGCAGTATGAGGGGAAATCCGTTGGCCGTTTGAACTGCCACCTAACGGGTGAAAGATAGGATCTCCCCGAGTTGTGGTTCATAAACATAAGAACATAAGAACCTATGAAGAGCCCTGCTGGATCAGGCCAAAGGCCCATCTAGTCCAGCTTCCTGTATCTCACAGCGGCCCCACCAGATGCATTTGGGAGCGCATGAGACTAGATCTCTGTCTCCTGATACTACTCCCCTGCATCTGGCCCTTGAAGGACCCTGGTTTTAAGCCAGGAGATGACACATCTCCATCATGGTTTGTCACCTGTGATGGTCTTTTCCTCCAGGAATCTGTCCAATCCCTTTTTGAAGGCATCCAGGCCAGGTGCCATCACCACATCCTGTGGCAGGGAGTTCCACAGACTAACAATGCGCTGGGTGAAAAATTATTTTCTTTGGTCTGTTTTTACTCTCCCAGCCCTCAATTTGAGTTTATCTCCCCTAGTTCTGGTATTTTGTGAGAGGGAGAAGAGCTTCCCTCTATCCCCTTTAGTCATGCTTCTTGTTTGTGCCGTTTTTAAAAAGACTTTGAGCAACTCAGGCAAGCGGCGGCTGCAGGATTGCTAAAAGACTTTTAAAAAAGCCCCACATTTCCCTCCGCCCAATTGGGTGGGTTTGGAAGGCGCACATATTTAAAACAGTCTTTGAGCATTGTTCGCAGCTTGCCTGAGTGGCTCAAAATCTTTTTTTAAAAAGCCATGCTCTGTTACTCGGGGAAATCCTATCTTTTGCTCGCAAGGCAGCAGTTCATACTGCCAACGGATTTCCCCTCATAAGTCTTTTTTTTCCCGGTTGTCGGGCATATTGCCAGTACTTGTACCACCGAAGACCAAGGTTCATCCCACAGATGGGAGATACAGTATATCCAATTAGAATGAAAATGATGGGAGAAACAAGAAGCAAATACATAAGGGAGGATTTACGGGACGACTTCCCTATCAAGAACTGGCGCCCGAGGAGAACTGGACGCAGAGCTACCTCAGAGGTTGGGGTGCAGGCGGAGATGCCGACCTGAGACTTGGAACCTCTGGGAGCGTGTGGTGGAACCCCCCTCCCTCCGAAGCAGAAGGGGGAGTAAGCCTCTCGGACTTCACCCCGTCTAGAGACTCTAAGAATAACCCGTTTGCAGTTGATGCTGATTGTGTTGGGGCAGTTGTTAAAAGAGAAGCGTCTTTATTGGGCTCTGCAGGGCGGGTAGACTGGCCAAACCCAGAACCCCCACCATCATGATCCAATGTAGAAATCCTATGAACTCAGAGGGATCCGTGAGATGGATCCACGATATTGCGCCACTAGTTGGCCATGAATGTGATTGTGATTTGAGGGTGATTTGGGAGGGATCCCATGTAAAAATCATATGACTTTAAGATCCGCCTTTTACTTTCTTCCGAGAGAGAATTTCCTTCTCTCCCCCCCTCCCCAATTCCTTCTCCTGGTCTTTTTCCTTAAGGTCCTTTTTTTTTCTTATGGGGGTAGGGAGGCACAACCTTCCACAACCCCCTTCTAAAGACCCCCCCCCTCCATGGCACAAGTCCCCCCTCCCTCTTCTTCGCGGCTTTTTCCTCCCCCCCTTTTTGACCGTCCCTCAAAGCTGCTTCGTCCGCCCTTTTTCCTGGGGGGGGGGAGAGATAGGGAAGGAGGAGGGTTTTTTTGGCCTGGATCTGCCCCCTCCCTTCATTCCTTTCCCCTCTCCCTCCCCCTTCCAAATCAAAATGGGGGGGGGAGAAAAGAGAAGGGGGAGGGAGGAGGTTGGGGGGGTCTCTTAGAGACGGGAGGGAAATTTACGCCTCCTTCTCCCTCCGGACCCCCCTCCAAAGGAACCCCCCACTCCCACCCCCACCCCCGGATTTCATCAGCGATAGCCCCTCCTTCCCATAGCATTGCAAACCCCCCCAATTGCACAACCCACCTCCTCCTCCTCCTTCTTGGGGGGGGTCTCTTTTCCTCCCTAGAGCCTTTTTTGTGGAGGGGGGGAAATCCTCGCGCAGTTGCCCCCCCACCTCTCCCTTTGCTGCCGATCTAGGAAGGACTGGCTACCTTCCCCCCCCCACTTGGAGGACTGAATCATCTCCCACCCCCCATTCTCTCTGCCTTCCTCCCTCCTCCTCTTGGGGGGCGTTTGAATTACTAAGAAGAGCCCCACGGAGGAGGAGGAGGAAGGAGGGGGGGCACGAGGCCTTTTTCCCTGGGGGGGGGGAGAGAAAATGGAAAGAGGAGGTGGGAGGTTGAGAGGGGGGTTGCTTAGAGGGGGGAGGGAAATTTAAGGCCTCCTTCTCCCTCCGGACCCCAAGAAGTAAGGGGGGCCTCCTCTCCTGTGAACCGTAACCCCACCGCTCCCCCACGGATTTCATCAGCAAGACCCCCCCCTTTTCCTCCTCCTCCTCGTCCCCACATAAAGGGATGCCCAAGAGGGTCCTGCCCCCTCCCTTGCCACCTCTCCCCCCATGGCACTCCCCCCAATCGCATTGCATCCCCCCCAAATTGCAATTGCACAACACACCTCCTCCTCCTTCTTCTAGGGGGTCTCTCTTTTCCTCCTCTCCTTCCAGCAACCACAGAGGAGAGCCTTTTTTTGGGGGGGGTTATAGTCTCATGGAGAACAGGCCCCTCCCTGGGTGCCTTTCGCTTCCTGCCACTCTAGGAAGTGGGACTCGCTGCCCTTCCCCCCCCTTGGAGGACCGAACAGGGCTTCCGGCATCTTCCTCCTCCTCCTCTTGTTCTTCCCCATTTCATGTGGTCAGTGGGGGGGGGACTTCCATCTCCTCCCCTACGGAGCCCCCCCTTCCTTCTCTTCCTACAAATCCCAGAATTTTCGGGAACGTACTAACTTCCAATGCTGCTCACTTGGGTAGGAGGGGGTTTTATTTTATTTTTTGGGTTGTGATACCTCTATATATGTATGTGACCCAAAATCATCCTCTCTCTGGCCAGATGGATGGTAGAACAAAGGCCTGATCCCTCTTGCTTTACAGATCTTCCTTTCTGGTGGGATCATTTCCGTCTCAGCCTTTAGGATTGGTCAGAGTTCTCAAGTACCCACGATTCACACCTTCCGCTGCCCCTCTTCTTAGGAAGGCCAGCCGGGAGGGAAGGCTCAGCCTGCTAACAGATACACATCAAGGGAATTAAAGGAATTTATTCCGGACAGGATCACTGGTGCCTTCATGAAGGGGAAACCATGATTAAGGGAAGAAAAGGATGCCCCGCCTTTATAAGAGAGCATTTTCAGCCAGATAGATGTAGGATTGTGAGGTTTCTCCTTTCACCCGGGCATCCCGCCCTTCCAGCTTCAATGAAGCAGCCTTGCCGGTGTGCTCTCCGCCTGTAGCTCTGGGCCTCAGGTCTGGGCATCATCATTTGTTCCCATTGTCCGGTCCATGGGTTTTCCATCCATACCCATTCCCAGTCTGCCGGTAGCACCCGTGGCTTCCCCTTATTACACTCTCCAAACCCCACCTCCATCACCTCCGATTGGCGGGGCTTTCCCACCGTTTTCTCCAGTTCCTTCTCCTCCTTAACGGGGCCTTTGTATTTTCCCTCCTCTTTCTCCTTTTCCAAGATCTTTAGAGAGTCTTTAAACTGTTTCCACAGCATTTCCCTCTCGTCGGCCTCTCTGTCTTGCGCAGCTCTGCGCTCCTCCCTTCTCTTCTGTTTTTCAAGCCATTCATCCCTTTCGGCTTCTCGATGTGCAGGGGTCACTCTCCCAGCTTCGGAGTAATTCCCCTCACAAGGATCCAGACTGTATGGAAATATTACCCAATGAGGTTGTATACTTTAGGACTCTTTGTCTGTTGTGGCATAAAACTATTTTACACGGTATGTTTGGGGTCTTTCTCTGCCATTAAGAGAAGACCCTGGCTGATTCCTATACAGTGGTATCTTGTATAAAGGAAGTAATTTGTTCCAATATAAAATATGTTAAGCAAATTTTCCTTTATACAAAGTTCCCATAGGAATGCATTGAAAATGGAGTAACCCCTTTTTATGTTTTATGGATATTCCCTATCTCCAGAATATTTTATGTTGTACAAATTTTATGTTATACAAACTGTTTGTTGTACAAGGGTCCACTGTATTAAATTATATCACAATATTTCTGACAGAAATATAAGGTAGGAGGAGAAGGAGGGGTTATTTGACTGGATCAGGCCCATTACTCCCCAAAAGGGGGGGGTCAGTTTCCCCCTCTCCTTCTCCTCTTTCCTCATCTGCACATTTAATTAGCATACTCTCTATTCCTTCCTCCAAGTCATTAATAAAGATATTGAACAGCACTGGACCCAGAACAGAACCCTGGGGCACCCCACTGGTCATGTCTCTCTAAGCTGAAGAGAGTCTATTTATGACCACCTTTTGGATACAATCGGTCAACCAATTACAAATCCACCTAACAGTAGCACTATCTATCCCACTTTCTACTAACTTCTTTATAAGAATACCATGGGGGACCTTATTGAAGGCCTTACTGAAGCCCAGATAAGCAATATCCACAGCATTCCCCTCATCCACCAGGCATGTACCTTGTATAAAGGAATTAATTCATTCCAAATGAAATTTTGTTAAGCAAATTTTCCTTTATACAAATTTCACATATGAATGCACTGAAAACAGAGTAATCCTTAATCACGGCCATTTTTATGTTGTATGGATTTGCCCCATAGGCGAGTCTGTTAAGCAAATTTTCTCTATCTTCGGAATTTTTATGTTGTACAGATTTTATGTTATACACACTGTTTGTTATACAAGGGTCCACTGTAATTCTATCAAAGAAAGAGATCAAATTAGTCATGACTTGTTTTCAATAAACCTTTGTTGATGTCTTGTAATGAGAGCATAGTTTGTTAAATAATTACAGACTGCCTGTTTAATAATCTGCTCTAGGATCCTGCCAGGAATTGAAGTCAAGCTGACTGGGAGGTCATTATTTGTGTCCCACCCCCCACCCCTTTTTGGAGATGGGGGCTTCCCCTGTTCTCCAGGACTTCTCAAAGATTATTGCCAATGGTTCTGAGATTATTTCTGCCAGTTCTTTTAATATCCTTGGATGTAATTCATCTGGCCCAGGAGACTTAGTTCTACCTTTTCCTTGTCTCCTGTTATTAACTGGTTACCATCGCCATGCAGAGAGCCTATCATAGAATCATGGGGTTGGAAGGGACCCTGAGGGCCATCTAGTCCAACCCCCTGCCATGCAGGAACCCCATCACAATATTTCTGACAGATGGCTATCCAGCCTCTGCTTAAAAACCTCCAAAGAAGGAGACTCCACCACCCTCCGTGGTAGCATATTCCACCACCCTCCGTGGCAGCATATTCCGAACAGCTCTGTCATAAAGTTCTTCCAAATGTTCAAATGGAATATCTTTTCCTGTAGTAACCGCGCCTTCTCTGTGGTGGGCCCCAGGTTGCGGAATCACCTGCCTAGTGAGCTGCACCTAGCACAGTCCCTGCCCGCCTTTAAAAGGGCTTTGAAAACCTTCCTTTTAAAGAGGCAAATGGCAACCTTTTTACTCAATTTATTTTTTTGCCGCCTGCGTTGTCTCTTGTGGAGGGTCTCTCCCTCCTTATTTTACAAGTCCTCTCCTGCTCTCTCTCTCTCTCTCTCTTTTTCCTTTGTTATATACTGTTGGTTTTATTTTATTTTAAACCGCCCAGAGTTCCGTCCGTAAGATGGGCGGTATAAAAATACAACAAATAAATAAATAAATAAAACCATCGCCCAAGTCCTAGTCTCTGAAGCCAAGGAAAATCATCATTTCCTTATTGTTCCTTTTCCTGCAGACATAACTTTAATTTCTATCTCTATTTAATTACTATCTTAAATCCATTATGAGTCATGGCAAATGGACATCTTGTGAGATCGACTAGGATGCGGGGAAATGGTCTCAAACGACACTTAGAGCTGTTTGGCAGTGGAATATACTGCCATGGAGGTTGGTCGAGTCTCCTTCTTTGGAGGTTTTTAAGCAGAGGCTGGATGGACATCTGTCTCGGAAGTACTGTGATGGCGGTTCCTGCATGGCACGGGGGTTAGACTAGATGGCGCTTCTGGTCTCTTCCAACTCTATTATTGCATTTTATTTTCTTAAAATACTCTAAAATGCAATAAATAAAATCAAAATGTTTTAATCTCACAAGAAAAGAGGTCCAGTTGCCATGACTCAAACTTTCAGATAACCTCACCTGGAGGACTGAGAATCTTCACAGATATATCTGTATGACAGCCTTCTTGAAGTGCAGTGTCCAGAACATGTCACAGTACTGAAGATGAGGTCTGAACGAGACATAAGAGATATTTGAAAATGTATGGTTTTTCTAATGAACAGACAGCATTTGATAAAATATTGTTGACTTAAATTAATTTAGAAAATATACAAATTTCTATTAGAATGGAAAATGGAAGATGAAAAACTGAAAGGGACAATGGTCCAATGGGCAGCTATTTTGGCTATAATATGTAAGTTAGACCTGTGATAAAGCTAAAACATTTTGGATTAAAATACACACTTGGCTTGTTAAAATGTTCAAAGCGCATAGAGATTTCAAACGAGAATTGCTCTTACTAATTATAGTATGAGAGAACTTAGATAAGCAAAACATTTATTTAATATTACATATTATGACAGCAGGGAGGATGGTATGGGCACAATACTGGAAAAATGAAGGAATACCAAGTGATGAAGGAATAATTAAGACACATGCCCTAGTGACATCCCACCTAGACTACTGTAATGTGCTCTATGTGGGGCTACCGATGAAAAGCCTCAGGAAACTTCAATGGGCCCAAAACGCAGCAGCCAGACTGCTGATTGGGGCGGGGTACAAAGATCACATTACACCCCTATTGAAGCAGCTCCACTGGCTACCAATCAGCTATTGGACACAATTCAAGGTGCTAACCTTGACCTACAAAACACTCTACGGCCTGGTTCCCATCTACCTCAAAGATCAAATCTCACAGTACAAACCAACTTGGGTGCTAAGGCCCTTCTCTCTCTAGAATTATAAAGTTGGAAGAGAACTCAAGGGCCACTGAGTCTAACCCCCTGCCATTCAGGACCCGGCATCACAGTATTTCTGACAGGTGGCCTATCACTTGCCTTGATCTAGACCCTTTTGTTCTGTTGATGCATCCAAGAATTGCATTGGCTTTCCTGAACGCCGCATCACACTGCTGACTCATGTTCAATCTGTGGTCCACCGAGACTCCCAGATCCCTTTCACAGGTACAATTTTCCAGCCAGGTATCTCCCATCCTATATCTGTGCAATTCATTTTTTTAACCTAGATGTAGCACCCTACATTTCCATCTGTTGAAATTCATTCTGTTAGCTTTGGCCCAGCATTCTAATCTGTCAAGGTCCTTTTGGATTTTCATGCTGTCCTGTAGGGAATTAGCAACCCCTCCTAATTTGGTATAGTCTGCAAATTTAATTAGCATACTCTCTATTCCTTCCTCCAAGTCATTAATAATCCACCAGGCCAGCAATATCCACCAGCATTCCCATCATCTTTCCATTCCATCACCCTCACAGGTACGTCTCAGGGGAACCCATGAAACCTTGTCTCATGGGAGCCCTTCTCGGCTGCTGTGCCCAGACTCTGGAACTCCCTCCCACTAGAGGCCAGGACTGTCTCATCTCTGTTGTCTTTCCAGACACAGGCAAAGTCCTTTCTCTTTCTCTTCAGGCAAGCATTCCCTGACTTATGGACTACCCATTATGTGTCTTTTGTAGGAATCTGTAGCATCACATAGACTTTGCTTCTATCTACTTATAACCTTATGTGATTACATTGACACTATGTTTTCAAAGTTAGTTTCTATCATACTCAACTTTGCATGCAACTTTACTCTCTTTTTAACTGCTCGCATTTTCTTGTATGCTTAATGCAACATTGACTTTTAATGCTGTAAGATGTTCCTCAATTCGATGTTAAAATAAGCACTGGGTAGTTTTTGATTACATAGAAAATGATCGAAATTTCATTTTCAAAATGCAGCTAAGAGCATTCCATGGGCGATGGGCCCCATCAATCCAGGAAAGGACAAGGAACTACCCAGATTGCAGCCTCAGCTGTTCAGCTGCTCTGGAAGGATTTACAAAGAGAACCCAGGCAGTTGGGACTTTGCGCCCTGAGAACAAACTTTGGGGAATCAGTTTCCCACTTCCTTGGAGCCTGGACAAAGCCGATCAAGAGCTCCTCTCTCTCATGGTATGAACGGGATGTAAAAATGTTATGTGTATTGTGTGAATGAAACCCTCGTTATTTGCTCTGTAATTAATAGATAAGAAAGTATATTCATTTGCACTTAATGTTGTGCCTTACGAGGGCCTTTGTTGTCTGTGTACAGTGATTGTCCTCCTTCGGACACAAAAGAAAGAGCAATCATCTGTTTGGGGACAAAAGGAAGGTGCCACTCACCTCAAGGTCCTCTCTGGCCCACAACTGGTGTCACAGAAGATCTGGTGGCAGCAGCTGCCCACAAAGGCTCTTGGCGATGGTTGAACCCTTATCTAAGTTTCTCAACAGATTGCATCCTATGAAGTGGAAGGTGGTGCTTCAGACCCAAAGAAAGAAAGAAATCTCACCTGCCTTGGAAATGTTAGGAGAGATTTGGAGTTGGAGTCTTCGCTTTTGGCCTCCAGGAAAGTCACGTGGGTTCAGTTCAGTTTCCTCCCCTCCTTCGGAGAAAAGGAAAAAAGGTCAGTCTGGAGGCTGCTTGATTAAAGGAAACCAGAAACCTGTCCCTCCACGACATATCTTTGTTCTTTTTACATCTTGTAGGGCTACAAGTCAGTGAGAAAAGTAAGATACTCTATAAAGGAACAGGAAGGCTGGGAGGGAGAAAGGAGGAGGAGGAGGAGGAAGGAGGGCCATCTCCCAAACTCTGAGACAAAATCTTGACCATTTCATTTAATTGTGCAAAATGTGCTTTCCCACCCGAAAACCCTTTCAGGAGGTTTAGTGGGCTGAGAGGTCCTCCTTGGACTTGGGGAGACCCTGGTTCAAGTCCTGAGTCATTTCAACTGATGCTTCCACAGCCTTGAGAGATCCTTCAGGATTGGCTCCAGAGGAATAAGTTGTTCTCGCTCAGTTTTTCAATCCCGACCACCCGATGCAAAGCCTTCATCGGAAGCCTGGTCCTTGGAGCCCTTTTTGTTTTCGGTTTTTGAAATCTCCGACCCACCCAATCATCTCTCCCTCCAATCCTCAGCAGTTCCTTGGGCCTCTTCCTGCCCTGCCTTCTTTCAGAAGCACTTTTTATTCCCATGCACGGAAGCCACACAGCAAGGATTTCTCCCAAGCCAAGTGGGGAGGAAAACCATCCCATGGGCCAGGCCTTTTTCTCACTTGCTCCCCCAACTCAGGTTTTTGGGCAGGCATTGAAAGAGGCGGCAAAGAGGTCGCCAGGCCCAGGCCGGTTCCTTGCCCCACCAGCCCCTCCTTCTCGCCCAGCTGAGCCCCCCCCTTTTGCCCCCACAAACCCCTTCAAGGCCCTTTCCTCCCCTCCCCTCCCCAGACCCTCCTCCTCCTCCTTCTCTTTCCTACCCAGGGACCCCTCCAGACTTTGGGGGAATCAATGGGGTGATGGGGGGGGAGAAGAGATGTTGTTTGATTTCTCCCACCCACCCCCCTTTTTAACCCCTTCAGTGCCTGCAGGATTCAGGGTGGGTGGGTGGGAAGAAGATGGAGGGGGGTGTTCCTCATCCGAGGAGAAGCCAGAAGGAGTGTATGTGTATGTGTGTGTGGGGGGTCTCCTGCCTCGGGGGGTGTTTGGGATCCTGGCAAAAGCCCCCCTTAGTCCCCAGACCCCCTCACGATTCCTCTCCCCAAAAGAAAAAGAGGGGGGTCTCCGGAGGAAAGGCCAGCCTTGCAGGGAGGGAGGAGGAGGCTAAGAAGGAAGGAAAGGAGGGGGGGGTCGCCCGCAGTCCTTCCTGCCCTCGTTGGAGGAGGAATTGCCCCTCCCCCCTCGGTCCCTTTGGAAAAGCCCTCCCTTCCCTGATTCCCCCCTCGGACACCCCACCACCACCACCACCACCACCACCACCACCACCAATGGCTCACCTCCTCCTCCTCCTGCCGCGGGAAACGACCAAGGAGGCGCCCCCTTTGCGCATGCGTCCCTCAGAGACCATAGAGAGGAGGAAGGGCGGGAGGGAAGGGCGCCTCTCCATCCACTTCAATTGGGAGGGGTTGCTAATTCCCTAGAGCAGGCCTGTCCAACACGTCGACCGCGGTCGACCAGTCGACCGCAGCGCCTTCAGAGGTCGCCCGCCAGGTCCGTGTTGGGGGGGAATTTCCCCCCCCTCACGTACCAGCAAAGTGCCTGGGAGCCGGCAGGTGCTGGGCTCGCTTGCTTTCTCAAGCAGCTCCAGTGGTGTGGCGGCGGCGGCGGCGGGAGCGGGGCCAGAAACACTGAATGGGCCCAGCAAGCCCCACCAACTGGAGAAAATGAGTGAGCCCAGCAGACCGGCCGTCGCCCGCCAGGTCCGTGTTGGGGGGGGGACCAGCAAAGTGCCTGGGAGCCGCCGGTGCTGGGCTCGCTTGCTTTCTCAAGCAGCTCCAGTGGTGGTGGTGGGGCGGCGGCGGCGGGAGCGGGGCCAGAAACACTTTAGCGTTCAGATTCTGAACCCTGTCTCGACTGCTCAATTTCCCCACAGTCCTGCTGGTCTCCCCTTCCCCACCCGTTCTCCCCCTTTCCCTTTTTCTCCTCCTGGACTTTATGGTTCAGATGTCTTGCCCTCACCGGTTCTTACTGCCCCAGCTGGATCACTTTCTCGTCAACTCATCCCGGGGCTTGCCGAGGGGAGCCAACTCCCCATGGCAGCTCAGCCAGCCCCTCTTCTCCCACCCGCGGTCCTGTTTTGCCTTTATGTTGTGACCAAAATGCAACAAGCAGGACGCGAGCAGCAGCAGCAGCTGCTGCCGAGTTTGCCATAGCAACCCTCAAGCTGCCGGGGAAGCGCAGGAGGCAGCCTGCTTTCACCTCGCCGGCACCTGAAGGGGTTAAAGAAAGGAAGACGGAACGGAGGGAGGGAGGAGCAGCCTTTTCACCCGTGCAGGGCGACCCGATCACAGCTCTCTCCCGTTTAGTCGTGCCCAGTTGTTTTCCTCTGCCTTTTTCAAATGAGAACGCGGAGGCACTCGACAAAAAGGCAAAGGACACAGAGAGAGTGCCCTCCTCACAAGTCCCCACACCCCCGCTTCTGTCCTCTCCCCACTCCGAAGGCTGACTTCCTACACACTGACCACCAGTCCTTCATGGAGTTTCTGATCCTGCACTGCCAGTTGATGACCCGTGACCACCACCACCACCACCACCCTGCATCCGAGGGCAGCATTCTACTTTATCAAAGCTAA
>JAHTLZ010002018.1:0-10012 GCA_023846285.1 Phrynocephalus versicolor
CCCCTCCAGGCTCATTCTAGAACCGTGGTTGCCTGGTCAGTTCTGGTTTGCTGTCCTCGTGATGTTTTCTTTCCCTTCGATTTAGTAAATAAATTCCTCTTTTTCCTGCCGACAATTCCCCTGGGCAGGAAAAAGAGGGGGGGCAGAGGGCTAGGAGTGATGTAAACGGAAGGCGATGGTCCCCCCCCAACCCCCATTGGAATCGGTCTTTTCCAGGTATTCCGTGGAAGGGTTTCTGGATAAGAACAAGGACACCCTATTTCAAGACTTCAAGCGACTGATGTTTCACAGGTAGCCAGGCCTGAGAGCCGCCGGAGGGGGGGGCTGGGGTTCCATGCCGGGGGCCCGGGTGGCCTTTGCAAAAGTGGCCCCATAAATAAGAAGCCCCACCAAAGGCTGGTCCCGTCACAGGTGGCGGTTGTCACTTTTTTTGGACTACGAATGTTTGTACCCAGGCAGGGGGGAACAGCCGGGCTCACTGGGGGACCCTTGGACCAATCAGCCAGAAGTGCTACCGTGGTCCCTTGTATAAAGGAATTAATTCGTTCCAAATGAAATTGTTAAGCAAATATTCCTTTATAAAAATTTCCCATAGGAATGCATTGAAAACATAGTAATCCTTACTCACGGCCATTTTTATGTTGTACGGATTTGCCCCATAGACGATTCTGTTGAGCAAATTTCCCATATCTCTGGAATTTTTTTCATGTTGTACAGATTTTATGTTATACAAACTGTTTTTATACAAGGGTCCACGGTATTTCTCTGAACTTCACAAGTCTCCCTCTTTGTATGTCCAAGCTTTAGCAGGGAAGGGAGGGGGGAGAGGAAATGCCGGCTGGGGGAGGGGGTTCTGGGAATTGTAGTGCAAAAAACACCCCCTCCGGACAACATTTACAGACTTTGGGTCCTGTCCCTGTCCCGTGCTGTTCCAGATCTTTCTATAGCAAAGTGTTCTGCTTATATACCGCCGCATAACACTTTAAGTAGTCTCTGGGCGGTTTACAATTTTTAATTACAGTGTGCAGGCTACACATTGCCCCCCCAGCAAGCTGGGTACTCATTTTACCGACCTCGGAAGGATGGAAGGCTGAGGGAACCTTGAGCCTGCTACCTGGGATTGAACCCCAGGTTGTGTGAGCACAGTTTTACCTGCAGTACAGGCATTTAACCACTGCGCCACGAGGCTCTATTGCTTCCTTGCCAGTGCTTTTTTGCTGGAGAGACTCCCAGAGGCAGAACATGGGAGGTTCCTCATCTCCCGCAGATGCTCTGCTACTGAGGTTTAAGAACCTGGAAGATGGGGCCCCTCGGTGCCTCCGGGGGCATCAGCTAGGCCCCCACCCCACCCCACCCCCCAGGTGGTGGCCCACAGCACACTTCCGTTGGGGCTTAGCGGAAGGCAGGGTCCTCCTGAGGAACTCGGGGCGTATCACGCAGTGGCCGCCTCTCACACGGTCCCTCCCTCTGCTCTCTTCCCAGCTTAGACCCTGTCTTGCAAGAGATGTGGCCCGATGGGCAGCAGAGCATCACGGAGGTGACCAAGCGGCCCCTGACGGCAGCCACCCTCTTCAAGAACTCCATCGTGGCCCTGGTGGAGAACCTGGCTTCCAAGGTATTGCATGTGGTGGCAGACCATAGTGGTTTGGCTCAATGGCGCAGGGTTTCAGAAGGTTATTCCATCCGCCCTGTTCGGCAATGACACAATCTGCCTCCCAGCCTGGGAAGCCTCTTTCATTTTCCTTTTTTTAAAAGTCGCTTGTCAGAGTTTCCACCGAGAGAAATGTAGGGTCCTGCATCTAGGCAGAAAAAAATGAATTGCATAGATAGAGGATGCTAGACTCCTAGCTGGAAAATAGTACCTGGGAAAGGGATCTGGGAGTCTTGGTGGACCACAAATTGAACATGAGTCAGCAGTGTGATGCGGCGGCCAGGAAAGCCAGCACGATTCTTGGTTGCATCAACAGAACCATAGTGTCTAGATCAAGGGAAGTGATAGTACCACTCTATTCTGCTCTGGTCAGACCCCACCTGGAGTACTGTGTCCAGTTCTGTGCGCCTCAATTTAAAAAGGATGTTGACAACCTCGAACGGGTCCAGAGGAGGGCAACCAGGATGGTTGAAGGTCTGGAAGAAATGTCTTATGAGGAACGTCTTAGGGAACTGGGAATGTTTAGCCTTTCAAAAAGAAGACTGAGATGGGATATGATAGCTATGTTTAAATATTTGAAAGGATGTCATGTTGAAGAGGGAACAGGTTTGTTTTCCATGGCTTCATAGACTTTGGGGCAATGGTTTCAAACCGTAGAAAAAGAGATTCCATTTGAACATTAGGAAGAACTGCATGATGATTAGAGCTGTTCAGCATAAGTGGGATTTGCCGCCCCAAAGGAGCGTGGTGGCATCTCCTTCTTTGGAGGTTTTTAATCAGAGGCTGGATGGCCAACTGTTGGGGGTATTTTGAGGGGGGTTCCTGCATGGCAGGGGTTTGGCCCCTGGGGTCTCTTCTAATTTTATGATTCTATGGTTCAGGCTGCTGTAGGATTCCCTGATTTGGCAATGGGATGGACTCAGCGACCCCGGGGGATTCCCCTATCACACTGCCCTCCTCTGATTTGGTGATCCACACCTGAGTCCAGGATCAGATGCCCAGCTGCCTGAGACGGATGTCTGCCCTTGCCTAATGGAAGGACCGGCCCTACCTTTTGGCCCCAACCCTTGGCAGGCGGCTGAGCCCCCCTCCCCTCTTTCCTCCCTCCCCTCCCTTACAGGGCTAGACGGGTGAAGGGAGGCAGGTCCTGGGAGGGGTGAAGACACGCAGGAGTTTCCTGAAGGAAGAGAAGAGTGAAAAGGCAATCAGTGGTCCCAAAGGGTTTGACTATAGGGGACAAGCATCACTTTGATGTCCTTCTGGCCTCACCTGCTTGGCTCCCACAGGCATCTCATGCTAGCCGAAAGGGTTGGGGGGGCACAGGTTGCCCCCCCATGTGTGGGATAGAGGTCAAACCCCAGTGTTTCCCTGAGCGTTGGCCCTACTAACCGTGACAACGAGTATAAAGAGGCAGCTCACATCATGATCTTGACCCTAATTGAATACAGTACAGTGGTACCTTGTATAAAGGAATAAATTCCTTCCAAATGAAATTCTGTTAAGCAAATTTTCCTTTATACAAATTTCCCATAGAAATGCATTGAAAACAGAGTAATTCCTAATCGTGACCATTTTTCTGTTGTATGGATTCGCCCCTTAGGCGATTCTGTTAAGCAAATTTCCCTTATCTCCGGAATTTTTTACATTGTGCAGATTTTATGTTATGCAAACTGTTTGTTATACGAGGGTCCACTATACTTCGTTGGAGATGCAGTAGATCCACTTGGCAGTCCTCTTGATGGGCCAGTGGTGCTATGGCCCTTTGCTTGCCCCGGGGGTGGCGGCATCTGCTGTTCTTCCTTAGGTGGCCAGACCTCTTGGGGCAGCCCTTGGCGGGACGGGCTGCCCTTCCCTGAACCTCACCCGCCTGCCCCTCGGTTCCTTTTCCTTCTGACCCAGGAGCCGTACTACGTCCGATGCATCAAGCCCAACGACCAGAAGTCCCCTCTCCTGTTTGATGAGGAACGCTGCCGGCACCAGGTGGCCTACTTGGGCCTGCTGGAGAACGTCCGGGTCCGAAGAGCCGGTTTTGCCTACAGGCAGCCTTATGACCGCTTCCTCCTCAGGTAGGCAGCCCTTCCTGGCACGCTCTCTGCGGAAAAATTCCGGGACCCACAGATAACGCTCGTGTGTTTCCGGGGGCCAACTGAAATTCTATAGCAGGCCTGCCCAACAGGTAGACCGGGGGCTACCAGTAGCCCGTGAAGGGTTCAAAAGTAGCCCGCCAGCTATCAATAAAAATTGTAAGGGGATAAGTTCTCCACCTCTACCTCCCTCAACCCAAGGACCACCACTGCCCCAGCAAAGCTCTGGGTCTGCCAGCCCACTGTCTCAGCTGAGCAGGGCAGGCTGCTCTACTTACAATTTTTTCTACTTATGAGCATGTGCTCAGAACGGATAAAATTCGTAAGTAGAGGTTTTAGTGTAGTAGTCCTCAGGCACTTTCGTCCAGAAGAAGTAGACCTTGGCCTGTTCAAAGTTGGACAGCCCTGTTCTACAGGATCACGCCAGCAACTGCATTCCTCAGAACTCTTCGCCGGACCAGGTGGTCCAGAAAGTGTGGGAAGAAGGTGTTAGAAACAGGAAAGTCCGAAAGTATGGTCAGGTCTTTCGCTGTGGGGGGGGGGGAGGAGAAAACAGGCCAGCCATCACAGTCCAGTCTGTTTTGATTTGGACTCCTGCCTTGACCTTATAACCTTTCTGCAACTCAACCATTCTGTGATTCTGTGATATGGGGCTTCATAACTAGTTTGATTAATTTCTGAGCCCCTGCGTGTCTTCCTCCATTTCCGTATTTTCTGCAACTTCTGTGCAATGTTGTTCCTGAGTTTGGAATTTTTCCAGCTGCCCAGCAGAAGTGCAAATATTGACAGGGCATTTGTAAGAGAAAGAATAAAAAAGGATTCATTACTTACAATTGAACAGCTCGAGCAGAAAATTGACAAACACGACAACCGATTTCAACAGACTCCTGACTGCCAACTGACAAGGGAGGGAGGAGCCAGAACAGAGGGGCGGAGCTCTCTTTGAATTCAGAGGTAGGGAAGCAATGATTGGTTAGTGCAGGAAAGATTGGCAGCCCAGAAAGGTCCCTCCCAGCTAAACCTACTAAAAACAACATGCGAGGTTGCAAAAACTCCAACAGATGAAGCCTTTGGAGAGGTGAAAACTTTGCATATTTCTACGGAATTGTATCTTCATTTTTAAAAACGTGATATAAAAGGCAAGCTCCAGAGGGCTGAGAGAAGAGCCAGAACAACCCCAGGAGGCTTCATGTCTGTCTTCCCTCTTCCCAGACCAGGGTCCCTTTGGAAGAACACACCAAGAGCAACGTTCAAGTGGCTGGTGTGATCTCAAAGGCCCTTCTAACCGACTGTCTTCCTGCTCAGGTATAAGATGACCTCGGAGTACACGTGGCCCAACCACCTCATGGCCACGGACCGGGAGGCCACGGAGACCCTGATCTCACAACACGGCTTCCAAGAGGACGTCGCTTACGGGCACACCAAGATTTTCATCCGCACACCCCGAACGCTCTTCCTTCTGGAGCAGGAGCGCGCTCAGTTGATCCCCATGCTTGTCCTGCTGTTGCAGAAGGTACCTGGAGGTCGTGTGTGTGTGTCTCTCTCTCTTTCTTTGTGTGTGTGAATGTGGAAGGCTGTAGGTGTGAGAGGGGAACACACACACACACACACACACACACAGACAGAGAGAGAGAACAGTGATGGGAAAGGATAGCTATCCAGAGTGAAGACACCAGAAACTGAGGGAATTTCTGGGTCAAATGATGTTTCCTAGGGCACAACCTTCCTCAACCTGGTGCCTTCCAGAGGTTTTGGACTACGATACCCACCAAACCCATCTTAGATTGTCTTTGGGAAGGTGACATAGCTCCATGCAATGTAGTAGTCTTGTATGCGCAAGATCACAGGTTCAAACCATAGCACCTTGAGGTCAAAGGTGAGACCCATTCGCAAGTGATCAAAAGGAATCAGTAATTAATGAAGTAGGGATATGAAAAATAGTTTCTGGATTCCTCATTATCACCAGCTCTGGCTGTCCTGAGATAATGAAATGTCTCAGTGATTACTTGTTTCCAAGTCCTGTGTGATCATCGGGAATAGACTGAAAACGGGCCCTTTGCCAGCATTGTGAAGTGACTTAATAAGGCATCCAGTTCAGGATATTGACAAATTAATCACTTCCTCTGCTCTATGATGGAGCAGAGGAAGTGAGAAAACAAGTTAACTGTGCATTTGACAGCTAATAGTCACTGCATCGTGTTAAATGGACCGCAGCCTTTGTTAGCTTTGCTTTTCAAGGTCCATTGAGAGATTGCGTAGTTTGGCTGCTGGGATAGAGGAAGGAATAGAATGTTGAGGTTTTGTTGGCCAGGATCTGACTTGTCGATTTGCTCCAGGTCTGGAGAGGAGCTTTGGCCCGCAAGCGCTGTCGCTACCTAAGGGCCGTCTACACCATTATGGCTTACTACAAGCGCTACAAGGTGAAGTCCTACCTGTGGGAGCTGGTACAGCGCTTTCAGGGGGTGCGGAGCATGCCGGACTTTGGCAAGAGTGTGGAGTGGCCAGAGCCCCCCGCTGTGCTGGCCACCTTCCAAGAGAACAGCAAACTCATCTTCTGCAGGTAAGCAGCAAGAGGCAGCGGGGAGCCCGGCTGGATGGAAGGGTGGATAACATGGAGCTGCAGTGCATGGGCTTCCATCCTTGGGTCACCCAGGTGTTCTTGGACTGCAACTCCCAGAGGCCTTCACTACCGGCTCTGCCAATGTAACCAATGTAAATTGGGACACTCTTCTCCCTCTCACAAAATACCAGAACTCGGGGACATCCACTCAAATTGAGAGCTGGGAGAGTGAGAACCGACATAAGAAAATATTTTTTTACCCAGTGTGCTGTTAGTCTGTGGAACTCCCTGCCACAGGAGGTGGTGACGGCATCTGGCCTGGATGCCTTCCAAAGGGAATTGGACAGATTCCTGGGGGAAAAGTCCATCACAGGTTACAAACCATGAGGGAGGCTTAAAACCAGGGTACTTCAAGGGCCAGATGCAGGGGAGTGGTAGCAGGAGACAGATATCTAGTCTCATGCGCTCCCAGAGGCATCTGGTGGAGCCATTGTGAGATACAGGAAGCTGGACTAGATGGGCCTTTGGCCTGATTCAGCATGGCTCTTCTTATGTTCTTATGTTCTTATCACTGCCTAAGGCAGGCATGTCCAAACTTCAGCCCTCCAGATGTTTTGGACCACAACTCCCACAGTCCTTTGTCATTGGAAATACAGACTTGGAATTCTGGGAGTTGTGGTCCAAAACATCAGGAGGGCCGAAGTTTGGACATGCTTGGCCTAAGGTGAGAGGCAGCTTTCTCCATGTTCTGTTGTATTTTCTGTATATGCTGTGCTTTGTATATTGTTACTGTATATTACTTTGTCATGTGTACATATGTAATATAAGTTTTGTACTAAGTTCTATTGCCTTGTTCATTTGTCTCCTAGCTCCGTAATCGCTAAGTGCATTCATTCTTCCACAACGCTGCTAATCTCTGCTAGTAGTTTATATATATATATCCTTGAACATAACAAATCCCTATCTGCATAACAGAGTTATATATTTTAACAGTGTTTCTGGGTGTTGCAGTCCCAAAACACCTGGGTGACCCAAGGATGGGAAGCATGGGTGTAGTGTTGAGAGCGGCAGCCTGCTCGCCCACGGAAACTCACTGGTGGGGCTGCCTGTTAAATATCTCACATACTTTGGAAGCCCAATTAGGGCCAGTTTAAGTCAGTTCCAATACACATCACATCACACATAAACACAGAGAGACAGAGGGCACTTTTACACGACCCCTAAGCAGGGCCGGCGCTTCCATTAAGGCGAACTAAGCAGTTGCCTAGGGCGCCAAAATGGAGAGAGGGCGCTGGACAGCCCGCCATCCCCCCTGCGCCCGTCGCTGTCCCCCGCCATCCGCCCGCCCCGCCTCCTGCCCCATCCCCTGCCCGCCACCTCCCTGCCCACCCCCTGCCCCCACCCCGCCCCCTGCCCTGCCCACCTGCCGCCTGCCCCCCGCCCCTTGTCTAGGGCACAAAAAAATTAGCACCAGCCCTGCCCCTAAGATCCGCTGGCAACTTAAATTTGGACCAGAGATCTTGGGGGTTTGCTCCTCTTGCTGTGTCCCCACCCCTCTGCACGCCATTGCTCCTGTCTGCACGAGGGGAGGGAGAAAAAAAGGGAGAAAAGAATGCAGGCTCACCTCTGCTCTGCCATGGGGAGAAGCCCCGGAAGCATTCCAGTCTCTTAAAGGGGCGGGGGGCAAAAAAACCAAACAGAAGGTGAGGAGAGCCCGGCAGCCAGTGCTTTACAATCCACATCAGAATTTTTTTTTTACCAGGTACTTTTTAATTGCGCTGGTGTGAACTTAGGGGGGCGTGGTCATACTTCATTTTTTTTTAAAGCGCGCAGCTGGTGGGAAAACAATTTTAAGCTCCGCATCTGGGAGCCTTATGCCTCGGATTTTAGGGGTCGTGTATAAGCGCCCAGACAGAGAGAGATACATAGCAGGTCTCTCCCTGGAGAGGGAGCATGTACAGCTAGTGTGGTTTCCCCATGCCATGCCTCCTGCACGGTGGACCCAGAGAGCCGTCAGAAAGGGACATGGCAAAGCACTTCTTCATACCTAGAAAACCATGGGTCAGTCCCCCTTGCGTGTCAAAGGATGTGGCAGCACATGCGGACGCTTCTTCCTTCTCGCAGTGGCTGGGGAATCCTGGGAGTTGTAGTACCAAAGTAATCCCCCCTCCAGCTCCATCTGCGAAGGCTACCCTCCTGGCCATCCTTGTGGTGCTATCGGGTGGCCCCCTGACCCTCGGGAGCTCTGCTTGGGGGGCAAGGGGGGGCAAGGGGAAACCCCCCAGTAGCTTCTCCTGGATCCCCCTGCAGGTGGAGAGCCAGGCTGATCGTCAAGAACATCCCTCCCTCCGAGATGGACCAGATCCAAGCCAAGGTGGCCGCCCTCAACACCTTGCAAGGCCTGAGGAAAGAGTGGGGTTGCAGCAGGACCTGGGAACGGAACTACTTGCTCTCGGTAAGTAGGAAAGGTTGGGGCTTGTTGCTCGGCTCCCGGGCGGCCCTCCTCCTCCTCCTCCTCTTTGTCACCCAGCCCTGGCCCTGAGGATCCCTCCCTGAGGGGGAGAGGACTCCTGCCCTGAAATGAAACATCCAGAGGATCACTGGTCTGTGGAACTCTCGGCCAGAAGAAGTGGTGGCAGCTGTCAGCCTTGGCAGCTTTAAGAAAGGACTGGACAAGTTCATGGCAAACAAGCGTCTCCATGGCTCTCATGATGGATGCCTAAGGACAACCTCCGGGTTGGAGAGAGAGGCAGGATATCCCTCACTGCCATTTGCAGGGAATCGTAAGCAGGTGAAGACATCTGCTTGGGAATACCCTGAAGCCAATGATGAGCAACTGTGTGAGACAGAATGCCGGACTGGATGGGCTGTGATGGCCTGTCCCAGCAAGGCTGTTCTTATGTTCTTATGAAGCAGGCAAGCATCCTCCACCCCACTTGATTGGGGGGTGGGGGGCACTAGGAAGACCTCCCCATGTGCTTAATTCTGAAATGGCCAGAATGCACACTTGGGGGCTAACACTTTCCCTCCTGTTGGGATGTAGAGAAGGGCAGTTCGGGTGGGTATGGGAAAAGGGAGGGGCAGTTTTGTCTCTCACGAAACCCTCCTAAAATATGTCTTTTTTAAAAAAATGGGAATGAGTGATAGTTTACTTCTGCTGGGTTTTTGTTTTTTGCTTTGTTTTGGAAACCCTCCATTTCTCCTTCCTCTAAACTCAACATGACTTGCTTTAGAGCACAATTCATGCTTTTGGGTGCATTTCCTTTTTCCTGTTTTTTTTTTTTAAACTAAAGAAAACGACCATAATTATTTTGGTGGGTGGTTCTAGAGGGCAAGAATGCACGCACACACCAAAGGGAAGGGGTGTGTGTGTCCATGTATCATTGGAGAAGCAACACACAAGGCAATATTCCCTTCTGCCCCCCTCTAAAGATGCAGGAGGGCAAACTCCCACACTCAGCTTCTGGACAGATAAAGCTGCCTCTTGGAGTTCAGCTGAGTTCTAGTTTCCATAGAAACTGCTGGGGCTTTTTTAAAAGCCCAGTGCTGCTGTCTCATGTCTGTAGGATCTCTCTCTTTCTCTCTCTCTCTCTCTGTCTCTCTCATTCAGGTCCCCTAAACATCCCTTATTTCTTCTTCTCCCTCACCTCCTGGGTCACCTGCACCAATTATTCTCTTCCCAAACTGGGGAGAGGCTTCTGTTTCACCAGCCCTCTT
>JAHTLZ010002020.1:3519-18529 GCA_023846285.1 Phrynocephalus versicolor
AGGAGGAACTTTCAGCCCCTTTCCTTCTTTGACATCTGTCCCCCCCCACACACATAATGGGGATAAAAAAAGGGGGGAGAGAATTCCTTTGAAACCCTGAACCCCCCCCCCCAACTCCATATATAAAGCTTCATATTTTTTCCCTTGCCATGTGAACTTTTAAGAACAGTCTCTGGGCAAATTATATACAAGTTTGGACTATTATACAGTGACCCCCTGCCATTTCACGGCTCAGGTACCGCGGTCCCACTACATCACAGGATTGCAGTACCTGCACGGCGGGGTGTGTGTGACTGTACCTGCTTTGTGCTCTCCAAAGCTCAGTGACCCCCCCCCCCCCGGTCACTCTAGGAAGCCCCAGTCGCTGCCTTTTCTCTCCCCCTCCACCATGGATCGGGAACCCCATTTCCCTTCCAAATTAAAATTGTGGGGGGAAAAAGAAATAAAATGGAAGGAGGAGGGGATGGCTGGCAAGGGGGGGTCCTTAGAGGGGGCAGGAACTCTTTTTACCTCCAGAGCCCAGGGTGTGTTTCTGGGGGGGGGGTTCCTTCCTTCCTAACACCCCCCTCCATTTAATCAACATAGACCCCTCCTCCTCCCCCCATAAAGGGACGCCCAGGGGGATCCTCCGCCCTCTCCCCAGCTTCCATTTTACCCCCCATTCCCATTCCCAGTGCCCCCCTCTCCTCCGACCCCCCTCCGCATATCTGCATCTCTCCCCCCCACCACCCCTCCCGTCCTGTTGCACGAACCTCCTCCTGGTTGGGGGTGCAGATCTTTTCCCCTCCTTCCTGCAAACAGTCAGTGGGAGGAGGAGGGGGGGCTGGTTCTTTTTTTATGGGGGGGGAGAGAAAAGTGAAGGTGGGGGAGGTTGGGAGGGGGCAAATTTACTCCTCTTCTCCCTCTAGATCCCCAACGGAGTGTGCAGTGGGGGGGCTTCCCTCCTGGGACACCCCATCCACGGATTTCATCAGCAACGCATCCTCCACTCCCCATAAAGGGACGCCCAGGAGGGTCTTCCCTCCTTGCCCCCTCCCTCCCCTCCAGCCCCCCATCTCCAGCCCCCCATCTCCCAATGCCCCCTTCTCCCCAATAGCATTGCAACTCCCCCAATTGCACCACACATCTCTTCTTCCTCCTCCTCCTCCTCCTCCTCCTCCTTGGGGGGGTGTCTCTTTTCCTCTCCTTCCAGCAACCATAGAGGAGAGCCTTCTCTGTGGTTGCTGGAAGGTTTCCTGCCACTCTAGGATGCAGGACTCGGTGCCCTCCTGCCCCCCCCTTGGAGGACCAAATACTCCCCCCCACCCTTCTCTGCCTCCCGTCTGCCCCCCCCAGGGAAGGGGAGGGGACCCCAGCCCCCCGCAATACAAGCATTTTTGAGCCGCACCATCGCAGAAGAAAATATTGTCTAAAATGTGTACTGGGAGCCTGGAGGGTGGCACAGAAGAACATCATCTGATAACTGATCTGTCACGTTGATCATCATTTTATTTTTATGCCACTGCTTATGGCTGGGCAGGGTGGGGTGAGGTGTTTTAGCTCCTGTAAGTGACCCAGAGCAGTTGATGGAGATGAATGAATGCATAAGATAAAACTTTTTCAAGCTCTGACCAAAAAAACTAGGAGCAAGTCTAAAAACAATGTAGGCTATGGAATTGCATTAAAAACTGCTGGCTGGTTTGATAATGAATGCCACTTCATGGCCCAAGCTGGGGGCCCTTCTTCCAAAGAGGGACATCCCAGGAGGGCAACCCGTAAACGCTCTCCATGCCCAGGAGGCAAAGGCATCCTTACCTGGACAGATTTCGTTCCCAGAATCTCAAAGGGATCTCCAGCCTGGACCCACACTCTCTGTGGGGGGAAATATGGGGCCACCTCCTCAGAGGACACTGGCAGCTGAAAAGGGAAATAGGGTTTAAAACTAGAGGCACTGTTCATGTCCCTGGAGGCCTCTGCTGAGGAAACAGGCCCAAACTCAGCCAGACGAGGGGACCAAGGTGGTGGTGCTCCAGGGATATTCGAGGAGGGGCTACAGCGGGCATGTCCAAACTTCAGCCCTCCAGATGTTTTGGACCACAACCCCCAGAATTCAAAGCTTAGATTGCCAATGACAAAGGACTGTGGGAGTTGTGGTCCAAACCACGTGGAACAACTCCGCCTGGCTGTTTGAGGTTGCAACAATTCTCAAGGGGGCAGAAGATCTTTCGGCCTCCCTGACCGCATGAACATAGCGCCTGGTCAGAGCACAAACGGCAGCCTGATTAGATGCTGACCAGTCATTCCTCCATCTGCTCTCAAGCCTTCTTCGTTCTTGCTTCATCGCTCTCAACCCTGAACCATAGCGAGGAGCGAGATCCACAACGAAGGAGGCACTTAAGGGCGGTCCGGTCAACAGCCTGGGTGGTCTCCTCATACCACCTCTCCACCAGAGCTTCCACCGGATCGTCAGCCAGGCCGTTAGGAAGCTCCCCAAAGGCCTCCGAGAACCGTTCGGGATCCAGAAGCCTTTTAGGATTGGGGGCCCACACAAGGGTCCGAGGCTCCCCGTGGGGTGGGGCAGCGATTGAGAGGAAAAAGCAGAGCAGAAGATGGTCTGTCCATGACACAGGCTGGGGAACAATGTGCCCAACCCTCAGATTATGATCCGTTGATGTGGAGGTTGAAGGTATGCCCGGCTCTATGGGTGGGGCAAACAACACTCTTCGGGGGGGGATTACGAAAAAGCTTCTTCCTCCCTTTTTTCATTGCGGGGGCAGGTTGAGAAAGGGAAGAGGGTTGCCTGGATCGCCCCCCCAAATTCCTTCTGAAAAGGGGGGTTCAGTTTCCCCCCTCCCCTCCCCTTCCTCCTTCTGGTGGGGGGCAAATTTAGGCCTCCTTCTCCCTCCAGACCCAAAGGAGTTTGCAGTGGGGGAAATTCTCTTCTGGGACATCCGCCCCCCCCACGGATGTCTTCAACAACAATAGCTCCCCCTTTCCTTCCTCCCCCCCAATAGCATTGCAACCCCCCCCAGTTGCACAACACACCTCCTCCTCCTCCTCCTTCTTCTGGGGGTGTCTTTTTTCCTCCCCTCCTTCCAGCAACCAGAGGGGAGCCTCCTTTTTTTGGGGGGGCTTATAGTCCCGTGGAAAACAGGCCCCTCCCTGGGAGCCTTTCACTTCCTGCCACTCTAGGAAGCGGACTCGCCCCCCCCATCCTTCTGGTCCTGCAAGGGGGGGGAGGAGAAATACGCCTTCCTCCTTCTCCTCCCCCTCCCTCTTCTTCGTGTTTTTCCCTCCCCCCTATTTTTGTCTGTCCCTAAAAGTTTCCTTCGCCCTTTTTTCCTTGCGGGGGTGGGCTGGATCTGCCCCCCCCTCATTTCTTTCCCCCCTTTCCCTCCCCTCCCTCTTCCTTCCAAATCAAAATGGGGGGAGCTTGGGGGGGTTGCATAGAGGGGGGGAGGCAAATAGACGCCTCCTCCTCTCTCCGGATCCCCAAAGGAGTTTGCAGTGTATTGGGGGGGGGGGAAGAGTCTTGTCTCCTGGGACACCCCCACAGATTCCATCAAAAACGCCACCT
The DNA here is from genome assembly GCA_023846285.1 of Phrynocephalus versicolor. Lineage (NCBI taxonomy): Eukaryota > Metazoa > Chordata > Lepidosauria > Squamata > Agamidae > Phrynocephalus > Phrynocephalus versicolor. Next base: position 7,076 of record JAHTLZ010002020.1, read on the forward strand.
CCTCCGCCCCCCATAAAGGGACGCCCAGGAGGGTCCTTCCTCCTCCCCCTCCTGCCTCCATCTCCCCCCCCATCTCCCAACGCCCCCTCCTCCCCCCGAAATAGCATTGCAACTCCCCCCATTGCAATTGCACCACGCACCTCCTCCTCCTTCTTCTGGGTGGTCTCTCTTTTCCTCCCCTCCTTCCAGCAACCACAGAGAGCCTTCTCTTTTTTGGATGGTGGGGTGGGGTGGGGTTATAGTCTCTTTGGATAACAGGCCCCTCCCTGGGAGCCTTACCGGTTTCCTGCCACTCTAGGAAGCGGGACTCGCTGCCCCCCCCAATACTGCCCAGCCCCCAAAAGTCCCGGGAAGGGAATGGAGGGGGGGGTCCATCCTCCTCCTCCTCCTCCTCCTTCCCTCCGGAGCACCACCCCCTTCCTTTTCTTCCTACAAATCCCAGAAGTTCCCAAACTTTTTTCTCCTTTGTCCATTTCTTTATTTTCTTTTCCGTGGACGCTGAATTTTCCAGAACTTGTTAACTTCCAATGTGCTGCTCACTTGGGGAGGAGGGGGTTTGATTTTATTTTTGGGGTAGTGATACCTGTGTATGTGTGACCCAAAAGCACCGTCTCTCTGGCCGGATGGATGGTAGAACAAAGGCCTGATTCCACTGTCTCCACTTGGCAGGCAAAACTCTGGCCTGCAAAAACTCTGCCGGAAGCAGCATTAAAGGGCACACGGAAAGGGGGGCATTCCACGTGTGGGGAAAGCCTGGACGGAAGCCCCCCACTGCTCCCCCCTTTGCCTGGGGTTTCCTCTGCCCCAAAACAGCTTGACCCAGAGACCAGGGTGAAGGAAGGAGCAGTGCTCTTCCAGGCAAAGGTGGTCAGCCAGATGCTCTATGGCTCCTTCACTGGGCCTGCATCTTGCAGCTTTGACCCCATAGAGCGGGTCCAATCTAAATTCCTTAGAGCAATTCTTGAAGTCCCGAGATGTGTAACAAACGCACACATTCGTTTAGAGACAGGTATGCTATCAATGATAGCTAAAATTACATTAACTTCCCTTCAGTACTGGCTTAAAATATACTTTCAACCGCAGGGATTAACTCATCTTTTAGTGGACAACTTCCCATCTAAGTGGTTAAAATCAGTCTAAATTAGATTGCAAGCTAGGGGTCTTTCTTCTCAAGCAATCTTGAGCATGCAATGGGATGAAGCAAAATCAGCCCTTAAACAGAGAATACTGGACATGGAGAGACAGGCAGATCTTAATAGCTGCCCCAATTTTAGAGTCACAGATACCCACAAATATTGCCCACTCCCCATGGCCCATCTATCACAGCTGGAGACGTACAAGTCTAGGAAAGCCTTTACTCTGGCCAGGTGTGAGGCTTTCCCTTCTGTGGTGTTGGAAGGCAGATTTAAGAGCATCCCGAGGGAACAGAGACTCTGCCCTTGTGGCTCTGATGAGATAGAATCCATTGAGCATATGATGCTCAGATGCAGTCGTAGGCACAAAAAGATCCGGGCAAAACACATCACACCGCTCTTAAAAGATATGGCAGGCCAATCAGACTCGGACTATTATAACCAACTGCTAATTGATCAAAGTCGGACTACTACTGAACTGATGGCAAAATTCTGGGCGGCGTGTCACAGCAGCCGGAATAGATAGCTGAATTCTTATTAATTTTTTAAAATAAAATATATTTTGTTAATTGAAAATTTAAACAACACATAAATCCCCCCACAACACATTGAGCTTAATTATCCACCATCCTCAGGATTATATAACAATATACTCTATAACATTATATAACATTTCATACATTACAATTACATGTTTTATCTTAAACAACCTGTCTCCTTCCAAAACTGAATTGATTCTTCAGATGGAAAATAAACTTTATGTTTTAGAAATACATGATCCAGAAATTTGTACCAAGTTTGATTAAAAACATTCTCTTTTACCATCCCTTTTTTAATTTTCAATTCGCAGGTCAGTTAATCATTAATGGCCAAACTCCAAATTTCATCATACCTTTCCTCTAGAGTCAATTTCTTATTATTTTTCCAATTTTTGCCATTACTGTATTATTTATTTATTTATTTATTTATTTATTTATTTATTTATTTATTTATTTATTTACCAGATTTTTTTAGCCGCCCCACTACCAAGAGGTCTCTGGGCAGCATACAGCAAGTATTAAAAACTATAAAACAATAAAATTATTAAAACTATACAATACAATACAATTAAAACATACAATACCAATTTTAAATTGTACAACTCTGCTGCTCATGTGTCCATCTGAGTTCCAGACAAAAATCAGTTAAATAAGAATGTGTTAAACTGCGCAGAAATGGACAAGATCTCAGCACTAATGAAACCAGATGGATACTATGAACACTTTGAAGAAAGATGGCATGATTTCTACAAATTTTCAGACCAATATTATAAGACAATTAAGTTCCCTACCTAATTTAGGAGTAATAGAGATAGTTAAGGATCATATATTGTTAAGATGAGATGCAAATTTTGTTTGAGATTAGAATCACTCCAATGTTTTTTCTTTTCTTTTTTTCTTTGATTGACAACTTTTTTTTGAAAACTATAAATAAATTGCTGAAAGGGGGGGGTTGGACAGATTCCTGGAGGAAAAGTCCATCACAGGTTACAAACCATGATGGAAATGTGTAATCTCCAGGCTTAAAACAGGGGTACTTCAAGGGTCAGATGCAGGGGAGTGGTATCAGGAGACAGATATCTAGTCTCATGCACTCTCAAATGCATCTGGTGGGGCTGCTGTGAGATACAGGAAGCTGGACTAGATGGGCCTTTGGCCTGATCCAGCATGGCTCTTCTTATGTTCGTATATTGTCATCCAGTAATAGCTTTTTATGTGATTCATTAAGCCAAGGATTCATATGTTGTTTCCCTGTCATTCTGTCCCATGATGCGGAAGCCTCCAGTGCAGAACTCTCCAAACATTCCCCCTGCATATTTCTTGTTGTGACAGTGCTCTGTTCCAACCCCATGCTCCAAACAAGGTTAAAATTGAGACTCTCCTCTGCTTCTGAATAAAATTATGTCTCCCAAGCAAATAGCTTATAAAATTGCAGATTGGAGTGAATGCTCTGTTCCAGCTTCATGCTTAAATCAGGATTAAAGATGAGACTTTTCTGCTGAGAAAGCTCAGTCTCCTGAGCAGTGCTAGATCCCACATTCTCCAAATACTCCTTATCGTCTTGTATATTGGGTTCAGTATTCTGATCTAGATTAATGTTGGGATTCTCATCTGCTTCAAAATTAAGTTCAGAATAAAGCACAGTCTGAAGAGTATCTACTACAGTCTGATGTTTATTGATCAGGTCCATAAATTGCTCATCTGACACTGATTTCCAACTCATTGTTCTAGTTGCACTGAACTGTAATCCACTTCAAAGGGTTAATCACTTCCAGGAAGGAGGGGGTGTAAAAAGGAGAGCAAAGACAGGGAAGGAGCAAGAAAGAAAAAATCCAAGTCCGTTATCTAAAAGTTTGTTTTGAAAGCATTAAGACTTCTAAGGTCAAACAGTTTCGTTCCCTTTTCTTGTCCCAGCTGGGCAAATAAATCTATAGAACAATATATAAATGTAAGAGCATCAAAATAATACTATCTTAAAGTTTAATCTCCCAACACATACTTGTAGCTGCCTTTTCAGGAAAGGCGGTATTAGTACTTATTGAAGCAGAAAAGAGAAAATCTGTCCAGAGAAACAACAAGATGAAGCTCACATAAAAAAGGGGGAGGGGGAAACATATAGTGTTAGTACGGCAGAAAGGCTTCAAAATATCTACAATTATTTACATTGCCTGGTGCTCACAGTTTGAACCATTGCCATGATGGCAGGTGGACTTTCAACCAACAGGAGAGATAAGGTGATTTCCGAAGCTATGAAGCTTGCTGCCGCATTTCTTTGCAGCCCCCAGATGCTGCCTCTCTTCATCCTCTTCAAGGGGATTTACCCTTTCAGGGTCCTGTTTATCTAGAGAAATTCAGCCTGATAAGCCATAGAGGTTATCAAGGCATCTCACTATGGCAAAACTAGAAACATCCAGCACCAGTGTATTTTTGATTGTAACCTAAAAACTCCTATGACTGAAGCTCTTTCCACATTCTGAGCATTTAAATGGTTTCTACCATGCATGAGTTTTTTCATGGCCACTAAGGTGATGGCGGCGACTGAAACTCTTTCCACATTCCATGCATTTATATGGTTTTTCCCCTGTATGTGTTCTTTCATGGAATCTAAGGGCACTGCTAACACGAAAGCTCTTTCCACATTCCATACATTTATATGGTTTCTCCCCTGTATGTATTCTTTGATGGCAACTAAAGGAAAAGCTATGATTGAAGCACTTCCCACATTCCATGCATTTAAATGGTATCTCCCCTGTATGTTTTCTTTTATGGGAGCTAAGAGCACTGCTATCACAGAAGCTCTTTCCACATTCCATGCATGTATATGGTTTCTCCCCTGTATGTATTCTTTTATGGGAACTAAGGGTACTGCTCTGACTGAAGCTCTTTCCACATTCTGAGCATTTATATGGTTTGTCCCCTGTATGCGTTCTTCGATGGGTACTAAGGTGACTGCTATGACTGAAGCTCTTTCCACATTGCATGCATTTAAATGGTTTCTCTCCTGTATGTGTTCTTCGATGGGAATAAAGGGCACTGCTATGACTGAAGGTCTTTCCACATTCCATGCATTCAAATGGTTTCTCTCCTGTATGAGTTCTTTCATGGGAAATAAGGTAACTGCTCTGCCTGAAGCTCTTTCCGCATTCCATACATTTATATGGTTTTTCCCCAGTATGTGTTCTTTGATGGGAAATAAGGGTCCTGTTTTCACTGAAGCTCTTTCCACAATCCAAGCATTTAAATGGTTTCTCTCCTGTATGTGTTCTTTCATGGTAACTAAGGGCACTGCTCTGAGTGAAGCTCTTTCCACATTCCATGCATTTATATGGTTTCTCTCCTGTATGTGTTCTTTGATGGGAACTAAGATTACTGCTATAATGAAAGCTCTTTCCACATTCCATACATTTAAATGGTTTCTCACCTGTATGTGTTCTTTCATGGACTCTAAGGTCAGTTGTATCTCTGAAACGTTTTCCACATTCCAAGCATTTAAATGGTTTCTCCCCTGTATGTGTTATTTGATGGGTACTAAGGTTACCCCTGTGACTGAAGCGCTTTCCACATTCCATGCATTCAAATGGTTTCTCCCCTGTATGTGTTCTTTGATGCAAACTAAGGGTACTGCTCCTACTGAAATACTTTCCACATTCTTTACATTCATATGGTTTCTCCCCTGTATGTGTTCTTTCATGGAATCTAAGGGAAATGGTATGACTGAAACTTTTTCCACAATCCAAGCATTCAAATGGTTTCTCCCCTGTATGTGTTCTTTGATGGGACCTAAGGTTCCCGCTCTGTCTGAAGGTCTTTCCACATACCAAGCATTGAAGTGGTTTCTCCCCTGTATGTGCTCTTTGATGGGAGCTAAGGACATTGCTGTGTCTGAAGCTCTTTCCACATTCCATGCATTTGAATGGTTTTTCTCCTGTATGAGTTCTTTGATGGGAACTAAGGTGACTGCCCCGACTGAAGCTCTTTCCACATTCCAAACATTGAAATGGTTTCTCTCCTGTGTGTGTTCTTAGATGGGAGCTAAGGGCACTGCTATGACGGAAGCTCTTTTCACATTCCATGCATTTGAATGGTTTGTCTCCTGTATGAGTTCTTTGATGGGAACTAAGGGCACTGCTCTTGCTGAAGCTCTTTCCACACTCCATGCATTCATATGATTTCTCCCCTGTGTGAGTCCTTTTATGAACATTAAGCTCACTGCTATGACTGAAGTTCTTTCCACATTCTTTGAACTCAAATGTTTTCTCCACTTTGCCCATTTTTTACAAAAACCAAGGTGACTTTTCTGAAGAATATTTCTATTTTGTATGCTTTTCCATGAGTTTTCCCATGCGAGCTTTTAGATGTGAATCAAGGTTGCTCTTTTGGATGAAGCTCTCTATACTCTGCATTGATTTATACAGTTTCCCACTCAGAAGTTTTTCACAGTCAATATCATTATTCTTCCTTCTTACTGGCTTTCCACGTTTCATTCATTCATTTTTTTTAATCCTATAGATAAGACTCTACTTTGTTTCATTGCAATACGCTTGGGGTTATGGTATGCTATCTCATTTCTTGCTCTTGTTTTTTTCCGACTCTGATGATCAGAGGCTTATAAATATGATTACACAGATGTAAAATTACACAGACGTAATATGATTACACAGATGTAAAAATTCTGGTTTGTGGCTGGTTTCCTTCCTGCCTTTTCTTTCCTCTGAATGTGATTTCCAGGTTTTCACAGGTTTTCCTAATTCTGATACTCCTGTATTTCACCTGATAGAGACAGAAGAGAGTAAAAATGGACATACAAATTGAGCATCTAGCCAAAGTATTTGCATTGTATTCAATTGTCATGGAAAGGAAAGAATATCATAGTATCATAGTATCATAGAGTTGGAAGAGACTTCAAGAGCCATCTAGTCCAACTCCCTGCCATGCACGAACCCCCATCACAGGACTCCCAACAAATGGCCATCCAGCCTCTGCTTAAAAATCTCCAAAGTAGGAGACTCCACCACCCTCTGTGGGAGCATATTCCATTGTCAAACAGCTCTAACTGTCATGAAATTCTTCTTAATGTTTATACTGAATCTCTTTTCCTATAGTTTGAAACCCTTGACCTGCATCCTAGTCTCTGAAGCCATGGAAAATAAACCAGTCCCTTCTTCAATGTGACATCCTTTCAAATATTTACACAGCTATCATATTCCCTCTCAGCCTTCTTTTTGGAAGGCTAAACATTCCCAGCTCCCTAAGCCACCCTTTGTAAGACATTTCTTCCAGACCCTCAATCAACTTGGTCACCCTCCTGGCAAGTCTAAATTCATTTGCCCTTTAGCTTTTTATTTAACCACCCCCCTACATATATTAGCTATTTCCTTATATTCCTCTTTGGTGCATTCCCCATTTTTCCATTTCTTGTACTTGTTTTTTTATAGTTAGCTGAGTTGAAAGTTCTTTAGTAAACCATTGTGGTCTCTTTAGACATCTCCCATTATTTTCTTCTTGTCAGAACAGTTTGATTGTGCCATTAATAGCTCGCTTTTAAGGAACTCCCATCCATGATGGACTCCTTCTCTTTCAGTGTTTCGGTCCATGAAATCACAGCCAATAATTCCCTAAGTTTACAAACTTGCGTGACTATGCTTAGCTTTACCTTCCAACTCTCCTCTACCTTTTGGACCATGAAAATGTCTGCAAGGGCTTCAAGGAATCTGTTGGACCTTGCATTCTTTGCTGAGTTGGATTGCCAACATATATCAGGATAGTTAAAATCTCCCATTAGTACTACATCTCTCCCTTCAGACTGTGTGGCCATCTGCTCCTACTCCTCTCGTTGACTTGGGGGTCTATAATATACCCCCAAAGTGACATCTTTGCCATTTTTCTCACCCTTAATTCTCACCCAGATACTCTCAACCTGACTTCCCTGTTCTATATCTTATGAACCCTGTAGTGGCACCAAGACCAGCAGAAAGAGAAGGAAATGTTCTCTGAGGATCCAATTTAATTTTATTACCGAAGGACAAATGTGAGGATTGTCTAATGGGAATGATATGGAAGCTAGAGAAGACTGCACACAATGTAAGTAGAGCAAAATCAATGTCTCTGAACTGAGGAAGAGAAGACATTGTCAAGTGTCAGCACTCTAGACCGGAGCTTGGACACAAACATTGGTTGACTGATCGCACCCAAAGGGTGATCATAAATGATATCTCTTCAGCTTGGAGAGACGTGACCAGTGGGGTGCCCCTGGGTTCTGTTTTGGGTCCAGAGCTGTTCAATATGTTTATTAATGACTTGGAGGAAGGAATAGAGAGTATGCTAATTAAATTTGCAAATGATACCAAATTGGAAGGGGTTGCTAATTCCCTAGAGGATAGGATGAAAATCTAAAAGGACCTTGACAGATTAGAATGCTGGGACAAAGCTAATGGAATGGATTTCAACAGAAGGAAATGTAGGGTGCTACATCTAGGTAAAAAGAATGAATTGCACAGATATAGGACAGGGGACATTTGGCTGGAGAATAGTACATGTGAAAGGGATCTGGGAGTCTTGGTGGACCACAAATTGAACATGAGTCAGCAGTGTGATGCGGCGGCCAGGAAAGCCAATGCGATTCTTGGTTGCATCAACAGAACCATAGTGTCTAGATCAAGGGAAGTGATAGTACCACTCTATTCTGCTCTGGTCAGACCCCACCTGGAGTACTGTGTCCAGTTCTGTGTGCCTCAGTTTAAAAAGAAGGTTGACAACCTTGAACAGGTGCAGGAGAGGGCGACCAGGATGGTTGAGGGTCTGGAGGAAATGTCTTATGAGGAACGGCTTAGGGAACTGGGAATGCTTAGCCTCTCTAAAAGAAGACTGAGAGGGGATATGATAGCGATGTTTAAATATTTGAAAGTGTCATATTGAAGAGGGAACAGGTTTGTTTTCCATGGCTTCAGAGACTAGGACTCGGGGCAATGATTTCAAACTACAGGAAAAGAGATTCCATTTGAACATTAGGAAGAACTTCATGACAGTTAGAGCTGTTTCGCAGTGGAATATGCTGCCACAAAGGGTGGTGGAGTCTTCTTCTTTGGAGGTTTTTAAGCAGAGGCTAGATGTCAAAAATATTGTGATGTGGTTCCTGCATGGCAAGGGGGTATATTATAGACCCCCAAGTCAGCGAGAGGAGTAGGAGCAGATGGCCACACAGTCTGAAGGGAGAGAGGTAGTACTAATGGGAGATTTTAACTAGATGGCCTTTGAGGTCTCTTCCAACTCTGATTCTATTCTATGATTCTATGATTGTTAAGGTGCAAGGGCTGATGTATTTCATGAAGGTTGAAGACCATGCTGGTGTTAGTGTTGCTTCCAGAAGGATCTTCTAAGCCAGGCAGTTCTCAGCTGAGAAGCCAAGCCAACTGGGGTCACCAACCACCAGTTAGGAGCATAACCAAATTCGCTGTCGTTCAGATCAACAACGACCACTCATGATGCTACATGAGTCCCCTATGAGGGAAATAGGTGCGGTATATAAATGTGAAAAATAAATAAATAAATACAGCCTCTGGACATCTGGTGGCAAATGAGCTGCACGGCTAAGCAGAACCTGTTCAGAAACCAAGACAGGCTGCTGCAAGGCCACTCAAACAATGTAAACGCAAAGCATGGAATCCAGCTGAAAAATCAAGTAATTATAAATTGCTGTTATGAAGCAAACTCAACAGCTCAATGGTTTCAAAAAAGAATTATGGAAATTTAAAAAAAGGAAACACCCAAATACTGACATAACTGAACAAGTGGCACAAAGAAGGTTTATAATGCAGAGTAAAATGCTTTCATGCCTGGAATTGGAAGAACTAGAAATGATGCCAAAAGAAAATCAACAAAGAACAATAATAGTATGGAAGGCAAAAGCTAGGTAGAGGTAGATACAACAGAGGAAGAAAATGTGACAAAAGAGGGAAAATGTATAGAACAACCCAGAAATTATGAGTTAAAGAACGGGAGACATCACTAAGAGAAAACACACACACACACACACGGCTGGTCTACTGTAATACGCTCTATGTGGGGCTACTGATGAAAAGTCTCAGGAAACTTCAATGGGTCCAAAATGCAGCAGCCAGACTGCTGACTGGGGTGGGATACAGAAATCACATTACACCCCTATTAAAACAGGTTCACTGGCTGCAAATCAGCTATTGAGCACAATTCAAGGTGCTGACCTTGACCTACAAAGCACTATATGACCTGGGTCCTAGTTAACTCAAAGACTGAATCTCACAGTATGTACCGACTTTGGTGTTAAGATCATCAGAAGAGGTCCTTCTCTCCATCCCGTTACCCACACAGGTACATCTCGTGGGAACCCGTAAAAGATCTTTCACGACTGCTGCGCCCAGACTCCGGAGCTCCCTCCCACTAGAGATCAGGACTGCCTAATCTCTGTTGTCCTTCCGGAAAGAGGCAAAGACCTTTCTCTTCAGGCAAGCTTTCCCTGAATGATGAACTACCACGTGTATTTTATATGAATCTATGGGTTCACATGGACTTTGTGTTTATGACTACTTATAACCGTGCTGCCTTAAAGTAATCTTTGTTGATTAATGCTGTAAGATGTCCCTCAATTCCTTGTTCTCAAACACTTGAACATGACTTAATTGTACTGGACTGTATATTATCCCTCATTACTGTAGGATGCCTTGGGTCCTTTTCCAAGGGGAAAGGTGGGATACTCTAAAATAAAAATATATATAAACAAACAAATAAATAAATTTTATGTTGTACAGATTTTATTTTAAACAAACTGTTTGCCATACGAGGGTCCACTGTGTATGTGTGTACAGTGGACCCTCGTATAAAAATGGTTTGTATAACATGAAATCTGTACAACATAAAAAATTCCAGAGATAGGGGAAATTTGCTTAACCAAATTGTCTATGGGGCAAATCTGTACAACATAAAAATGGCTGCGATTAGAGATTACTGTTTTCAATGCATTCCTACGGGAAACTTGTATAAAGGAAAATTTGCTTATCATAATTTTTATATAAAGGAATTAATTCCTTTATATAAGGTACCACTCTGTGTGTGTGTGTGTGTGTGTGTGTGTGTGTGTGTGTGTGTGTGTGTTGTGTGTTGGTGTTTCTATATCTATATCTATACTGTGTTATCATAACACAGAAAACAAGTCAGTCTGCAAAATATGTGACAGAGAAAGGAAAAGATTTAATGGATGTTTTAAAAAACCCAGTAAACAGCTGCTGCAAAGAAAATTGAAGATTGAAACAATATAGCAGGGCTGTCCAACTTTAAACAGGCCGAGGTCTACTTTTTCTGGCCCAAAGTGCCTGAGGGCTACTATACTAATACCTCTGCTTACAATTTTTTTCCCATCCCAAGCACATGCTCGTCTGGAATGGATTAATTGATTTTCAATGCATTCCTATGGGAAGGCTGACCATGCACATGCTTCCCTTGAACCCACTCGATCATCAGGCCAGTGGTGGTGGTGGTGGTGGGGACAGGGGACCATGGCATGGCCCTTGAACTGTCCCAATTGGCTAAGACAGTGGGCTGGCAGACCCAGAACTTTGCTGGGGCAGTGGTGGTCTTTGGGATGGGGGAGTGTGGGGTAGAATCATAGAATCATAGAATTGGAAGAGACCTCATGGGCCATCGAGTCCAACCCCCTGCCAAGCAGGAACCCCATCACAATATTTTCGACACATGGCCATCCAGCCCCTGCTTAAATACTGTCAAAGAAGGAGACTCTACCACCCTCCGTGGCA
>JAHTLZ010002022.1:346-18955 GCA_023846285.1 Phrynocephalus versicolor
TAGTAGTAGTAGTAGTAGTAGTAGTAGTAGTAGTAGTAGTAGTAGTAGTAGTAGTAGTAGTAGTAGTAGTATTTTACCCTGCCTTCCTCCTTGGAAAAGGACCCAAGGTGGCTTACAATAATGAGGGACAATATACAGTCCAGTATAATTAAGACATATTCAAGTTTGAGAACAGGGAATTGAAGAACATCTTACAGCATTAAAAGACAACATTAAAGCTACAGAGAACATGAGCAGTTAAAGACAGAGTAAAAATTCCATGTAATCATGCACGGTAGACCATCCGAAAGTTATGGGGGAGGGAGACTAACACTGAAAACATGGTGCCAATGCAATCACACAAGGAGGATATAAACACAAAGTTATAGGTGGTTATAAACACAAAGTATATGTAATCATGTATGGTAGATTCATATAAAGACACATAATAGGTAGTCCATCATTCAAGGAAAGATTGAAGAGAAAGATCTTTGCCTGTTTCCAGAAAGACAGTAGAGTTAGGGCAGTCCTAGCGTCTAGTGGGATAGAGTTTTAGAGTCTGGGTGCAACAGCCGAAAAAGTTCTTTCATGTGTTCCCATGAAATGTACCTGTGAGGGTAGCAGGATGGTGAGAAAGGCCTCTCCTGATGACCTTAACACCTGATCCGGTTCATGCTGTGATATTTGATCTTTGAGGCAGCTAGGACCCAGGCTGTACAGTGCTTGGTAGGTTAAGGTCAGCACCTTGAATTGTGTCTAATAGCTGATTGGCAGTCAGTGGAACTGCTTTAATAGGGGTGTATTGTGATCTATGTACCCTGTCCCAGTCAGCAATCTGGATGCTGCATTTTAAATCCATTGAAGTGCCCTGAGACTTTTCATTGGTAGTCCCACATGGAATGCATTACAATAGTCTAGCCGGGATGTCACTAGGGCATGTGTCACAGTGGCCAGAGCTGGTTTCTCAAGAAAGGGGCGTAACTTGACTACTAGCCTTAATTGTGCAAATGCAGTCCTGGCCACAGCTGTGACCTGGACATCTAGGTTCAAGGATGAGTCCAAGAGCACCCCCAAGCTGTGTACCTCTTTTTTAAATTGGAGGGTGACCCCATCCAGTACAGGTTGCATACCTTATTCCTTGTTTTCCCTTTCAGCTGACCAGAATCATCTCTTTCTTGTCTGGGTTTAGTCTCATTTTGTTCATCCTCATCCAGTTCATTACTGCAGCTAAAAACTCATGTAAAGTTGAGATAGTTGCTCCCTTAAAATCCATAGGTTACGAGAGGTAAAGTTAGGTGTCATCGGCATACTGGTGGCACTTAACCCCCAAAGTCCTGATAATCTCCCCCAGTGGTTTCCTATAGATGTTAAATAACATAGGAGACAGAACAGAGTCCTGTATTGATGGATGACTTCCAGCTCCTACAACCAGGTGATGTGGTCAGGACCCTTGGGGAGGTGAAGGCCACCACATGTGTGTTGCATCCTTGCCCCTCGGGGATCATAAAAGCTGCCAGAGAAGGTATGGTTAGGAAAAGTAGTGAATGCCTCCTTAAAGCAGGGCATGATTCTGGCACACTTAAAGGAGGCTATAGTAAAACCACTGTTTGACATTGCAGCTCCAGAGGTTTCTGGATGAGATAAATTACCTGGACCCATTTCAATCTGGCTTCAGGACTGGCTATGGGATGGAGATGGCACTAGTTGCATTGGTAGATGACTTACTCAGAGAAGTGCCTTACTTTCCTGTATGCTTCAGCTGGCATAGCTCTCCTTTCAAAAACAAGGAAACTACCCCATGTTCCCTAGGAGCTACAAGGCTTTCTGGGCATTAGAAGACTTCATGAGAAAGGTAGTTCTTCTGGAGGCATCCCATGTAGAATTTAAAGGGCAGTGAGGCCACCCCTCTTACGAAGCCTTGCAGCTCCTTATTTTTGGAAGTAGGACTGCTCCAGTGAAAACATCCAGGAAAGTAAGGAAAGATGGTCTAAGGAGAACTAAGTTCAAATGTTTTAGGACACCTCTCAGAGTTCAGGTGGTGAGACTCAGAGATTTCTGCAAGCTGGAGTACAAAAATCCTTTTTTTTTTTTTTTGGAAGGAAATTCTTCTTTTGATAGATATAAAAATGTTACTTTAAGAATCTGTAGACTTCAGAAAAAAGAATTACCAGTGTCAACTTTAAGTCAAACTAGCCAAGTTTTTAATCTAGAATAAGTAAACTCATGTGCATTAGGGCAACAAACTGCTGCTCATTAAAAAGGTGCTGGCCACATGATCCGTCATGCTACCAGTTAAATGACTCGCATGGAACCAGCACTGTATGAATCAGCAGCAATTTGCTACCAGGCCTTAGGATCTTTTTCTTACTCTGGAGAAAAATCCCAATAGGATTCGGGCCCTTAATCGTGATGTAGAGGCTCTTGTTATAAGAAATTACAGCATTGTCCCACATGATATTAGTTTGAAACTGCACTTGCTGCATCCAAGTAGATAATTGACCACTGCTGGTGTGGAAAAAGCTCCTATGAGAGGCATTATTTGTGTGAACAAACTGCTAATCATTGTAGGCTTTAACCATCACCTGATCAACTGGCTGACCTAAAACATTTATGTTCTGCCTTTCCACACAGTACAAACCAACTACCAAAGAAAAGAAAAAATGTGCAATAAATATCTTATAGTACAGATCAGCGGCTTTACACGTTAGAAGTAAAGACTATTCTTTCATCCCTTCATTCTATGAATATACAGCATAAATGAAACTTAGTTTAGAGGATCGAACCATTTTGGAGATTCAACAGGGTAAGGCAAGGGAGGCTTCAGCAAACTTTCTGGACCACAAATCCTTCATAAACAAGGAAGACTTTTAGAGTGTGGACAAAAACCATCAGGTAAAGATTCTTCTGTCTGTATGTCTCTCTTACTCTGTTTCTTATACACAACCAAATACTTAAGATAACCCATTACACCTATATACAACATACATTATGCAGGTTTAAGGCACAGGTTGAATAATCCTTTTTAAGGAGAAAAAATGCAGGGACATCTGAAGAGGAGTGATAGGGTGATGTCTTGTGCCCAAGAGCATAATCCTATTGCTGTTCATAAGGAAGACTTCCACCCATCTTTATGTTCATTGTTTTCAAAGGTTGTGGACCTTTGAACTGGGCTTTAAATCAATTTAGGAGACTATGAAGCTGTTTCAGGCATATATGACAAATTTAAAAAATTCTATTGCTTTTTATGTTCTATTAGAACCCATTAGGTTTCTATGTTGCTATGGTCTTAATCCAACCATCTCCTCTGCTGCACCACCACACCCAGTTTCCTTGATTGGTTCACTTTGAGCCGGTCACAACTGAATATATCTCCAGGGCCCCAATGCATTGTAAACCTGCAGCTACTCCATTCAACCCTTGCTCTTCTTGGCTACCATACTCCCTGTGACAGTCCTTCTTGGCTAATAAGGACTGCCAGACGGGGTATGGTAGAGTGGACTAAGGCAATTGTTAATGCCTCCTTTAGAGATGACATTTTACCATCCCATTTTAAGGAGAAGATTATCAAGCCCATTCCCAAGAAATTTAACATCATACCAGACAATTGATCTAATTATCGTCCAATAGCTAATATCCCATATATGGGCAAGGTAATTGAATGAATCACCTCTGAACAGTTCCAAGTGTTCCTGGAAGATGGAATCCTCCTGGATCCCTTCCAGTCTGGGTTCAGACTATGTCATGGAACTGAGAGTTTTGGCACCCTGCAAGATGACCTTTTGAGAGTGGCTGACAGGGGGTGCTGCTCCCTGTTGGTCCTCCTTGATCTCTCAGTGGCTTTTGATACCATCAACCATGGTATCCTCCTGATCAGGCTTTCTGAGTTGGGAATCGAATGTCCAGGCGTGGGCTGGTTCTGGTCTTTCTTGGATGGTTGTGCTCAGAGAGTGAAGCTTGAGGATTTGATGTCAGCTCCCTGGAGCCTCAGTTGTGGGGTGCCCCAGTGTCTGGAGGAGAGATGGGCACAACCAGAAAAAATGATGTTTTGAGTTGTCGTTTGTCGGGATGGGTCCATTTCGGGTCTTTTCCGTTTGTCGTTTGTCGTTTGGGTTGGGGTTGGGGTTGGGGTTGGGGTAAGTGGGCTCTGGGAGGCACCTCTCTGGGTGCCTGACGTCTGACCCACTAAGAAGGGAAGGGAAGCGTAACGCGTAGCTGCCACGTACCATACATTACATTATGTTAGGGTTGGGGGTAAGTGGCAGAGGCAACTCTCTGGGTGCCTCTGACTCACTAAGAAGGAAAGCATACTGGCATACTGGCGTACAGGTTAGGGGTAGGGGTAGTGGGCTCTGGCTGGGAGGCACGTCTCTGGGTGCCTCTACTCTGACCCACTAAGAAGGGAAGTGTACTTGCGTACGGATCTGGGTTAGGGTTGGGGTTAGGGTAAGGGCTAGGCTTAGGGTTACGGTTAAGGTTAGGGTGGGTTAGTGGGGTGCACCTCTGGGTGCCTCTGACCCACTAAGAAGGACAATGTACTGGCGTATGGGTTAGGGTTAGGCTTAGGCTTAGGGTTAGGGTTAGGGTTAGTGGGATTTTTATGCCCTCTGGCCAATCCAGAAGTCTCAGTCAAAACCTGGCCATGCGATTGGTGGAATGGCTCCAAAAATTTGCATGGTCCCATCCCATGGCCAGCCCATCATTGTGCAGGTGTAAAAAAATAAAAATAAAAATAAAATAAAATAAAATCAATTGAGACGTTTTATTGCAAGAAAAACCCACTGCTGCTACTATTAAAAAATCAGGCATTTAAAATACCTAATTTTCAAATTTTCTGTGGTGCTTTGGTGGGGTTTTGGACCACGATTTAAAAATAAATATTGTGGTTGCCATTTTGGATTCCCCCCCATATCAAATGGAGATGACGAGGATGCCCCCCCCCAGCCTGGTACCAGCAGCCCAGGACAGGAGAGGGGGGAAGGCCGGGGACCCCCCCCCAGAAACCACCCCTCTCTGGTAGGTGCCCTCACTCAGGCAGGCATAATTTCGCCTGCTTTTTTGGCCGGGAATCGGGGTTTTTTTATTTTTAAAACTTTTTTTTCTGTGCTACTTGGCATCGCGCGATTGCCGTGAACCACGATGCCATGAACGACAACGAAAAATCAGACCCAATTTATCTTTATCGGGCCGGGTTCGAGCTGGAGCGGAGTAATTCTCGTTACCGTTATCGTTACCTAACGGAAATGACAAACAGTAACAGAAACGAGAATTTCGCCGCTCCGTGCCCATGTCTAGTCTGGAGATTTCCCCCATGCTATTTAGTATCTCCTTCATTTGAAGCCGCTGGAGGAGGCCATCCAGAGATTTGGAGTCTGCTGCCATCAGTATGCTGATGACATTCAGGTCTATCTCTAACACCTCTGGAGACTGTCCAGATCTTAGAATGGACCAGGATGAATAGGCTCAAGTTGAACCCTGAGAAGACCAAGGTTCTGTACTTAGGGGCTAAATCAGAGAGTTATGGTGGCCCTCTCCCCAGTTTGGATGTGATCTTCCTCCAGCTGGCAGAGAGAGTAAGGAATCTGGGTGTGGTACTTGACCCGGCTCTTTGCTGGGAGTCCCAGATAGCAACTGTGTCCAAGTCAGCCTTCTACCAGCTTCAACTCATTGCCCAGATTCATACCTTTCTTGAGACCTCCCTGAGAGCAGTTGTGCATGCACTGGTGATTTCCCAGACTGACTACTGCAATGCACTCTACATGGAGTTACCCTTGAATCTGATTTGTAGCGTGCAGAGTGTGCAGAGTGCAGTGGCTAGGCTGGTGGTTGGTGAGAGCAAATATGACTGCATCACTCTACTGTGGGGCTTTTGGCAGTGCTGCACATTACTCACCACCTACCTGACTCCCTATTACCCTGTTTCCCTGAAAATAAGACCTCCCCAAAAAATAAGCCCTAGCAGGATTTCTATGTGTTTGTTAAATATAAGCCCTACCCTGATAATAAAACCTAGTGATGGGCGTGGCTATGGTTGTGTGCAGGGCAGTAAGACATCACCTAAAAATAAGCCCTAGTGTGTCTTCTTGAGAAAAAATAAATATAAGACAGTGTCTTATTTTGGGGAAAACATGGTATGATTTGTTTGTTCTATGTGTTTATTATGTTTACTTAATATATGTAAAATGTTATTTTTATTTTATTGTTTTGAATTTACTTGTACACCACTTGGAGTTGTTCTCTGAATAAAACTTGATGGTATATAAATCCAAAAATAAATACAGTAAATAAAATAAAATAAATATCTCGTACCACAAGATAAGGACAGAATCCTATTCTGCCTTGCAGAGTTCCAACTGCAGAAGCTGTTGTGAAGATCAGATGAGGTGCCAGTCACATGCAATAAGCATCTTGTCAGATCACACCGGCATGGTCTGTATCTGACATTCCATGTACATAATTACTGAATAGGACATTGGCCACAGTTATCGCAGCATGATTATGTTTTCATTGTTTCCACATAAGGAATCTATAGGGATTTGTAGCTCTGAATTCCCTGCTACAGAGCTCTAATATAGAGATGGGCACGACCAGGAAAAATGACGTTTCGAGTTGTCGTGTGTCGGAGCCGGCCCGTTTCGGCTTGTTTCCGTTTGTCGCGAAATTTTTCAAAAATTTGTCATTTCGTTTGTCTTTTTTTCATCTGTCGTTAGTACTGGTTTAGGGGGGAGGGTAGCAGGCTCCTGGAGGCACCTCTCTGGGGTGGGTGCCTCCTCTGGCCCGCTACGAAGGGAAAAGGAAGGGTACATGACCATGTGTAGCCATTGCGTACCAAGTGGCACTGGTAGAGGCACCTCTCTTTTGGGTGCCTCTACTCTGACTCACTAAGAAGGACAGCATACTGGCGTACAGGTTTTGGAATTTGGACTGTGAGCGAGGTGAGAGTGGAACGCCTCTCTGCTGGGCGCCCTATGGCTCACTAAGAAGGGAAGTGTACTTGCGTATAGTGCAATGCGAGTACAGATCTGCCTTAGGGCTGGGGTTAGGGTAAGGGCTAGGCTTAGGGTTACGGGTAAGGTTAGGGTGAGTTAGTGGGCTGCACCTCTGGGTGCCTCTGACCCACTAAGAAGGACAGTGTACTGGCATATGGGTAAGGGTTAGGGTTAGGGTTAGGGCTAGGGTTAGTGGGCTTTTTATGCCCGACTGGCACATCCCAGAAGTCTCAGTCAAAACCTGGCCAAGTGGCCATGTGATTGGTGGAATGGCTCCAAAAATTTGCATGGTCCCATCCCATGGCCAGCCCATCATTGCGCACTGCGCAGGTGTAAAAAAATAAAAATTAAAATTAAAAAAAATAAAATCAGTGGAGACGTTTTATTGCAAGACAAACCCACTGTTGCTACTGTAAAAATTCAGGCAGTTAAAATAGCTAATTTTCGCATATTTCTGTGGTGCTTTGGGGTGTTTTTGGACCACGATTTCAAAATAAATATTGCAGTTGCCATTTTGGATCCCCCGCCCGCACCACATGGCATGGCGACTTTGGTGAGACAACGAGGATGCCCCCCACCAGAGCAGCCCAGGACAGGAGAGGGGGGGAGACCGGGGACACCCCCCCCCAGAAACCACCCCTCTGATAGGTGCCCTCACTCAGGCAGGCATATTTTCGCCTGCTTTTTTGGCCAGGAATCGGATTTTTCTTAAACTTTTTTTCTGTGCCGCTTGGCATTGCGCGATCGCCGCGATGGCATGAACGACAACGACAAATCAGACCCAATTTTTCTTTTATCGGTTGGACTTCGAGTTCTGGTGGAGTAATTGTCGTTACCGTTTCCATTGCGTAACGGAAACGAGGAACGGAAACGGAAACGAGAATTTCGCCAAGTCGTGCCCATGTGTACTCTAATACTATACTGTAGATCAGGGAACTCGAGATTAGTAGAGCTCTCTAGCACAGCTGTAGCATTTCTTGATCTATAGTACTGGATCATTAGCGATCACTAGCTAATCCACTGCTTCACCAGACAAAAATCCTAGATTCTGGAAGAGTGAGCCATGGCAGTTCAAATGGTAATCAATCTGCTAAAAGTGCATAGTAAAGGTACACGGTAACACTACTGCTGTTCTGATTCTTTTCTCCTTAAATAATTTCCAATACACCTGATGAATTTTCTAAGGAACTACCACCTTCCTTCTTGTCGACCATAGGTACATAGTCAAATAAAAAGCAGTCCTTAAGAGCGGTGAAATTTTCAGTGGGCCAGACCAAATTCCCTTTCTTTGAGGCACATGATCATCAAAGCCGTCCAGCACCAGCTATCCTGAAAATGATGGAAGAATGCCTGAATGAAACATTTCAGAAGCTGGGAGAGGTATTATAAGTGTGTTTTATGTATTTATGTCACATATAAATAACCTCCTATTTACAATGGCTTGCTGTACAACCTTCTGCTTTCACAACTATTCCAATGTTACCCAATGTCCTGTCCTCTCTTTAGTAGCACAGCTGTTATCTGGGGATGTAAACTGGCACATTGGCATCATTAAGCAGGACAGGAAGACATTAGTGGAGGAAGGAGAGGACAGTAGAAGTTGGAAGAAAGTGCCTAGGATGCTCCAAAGAGAATAAAGGTGTGAGACTGGAATGAAAAGGCAAGGGGAGCCCAGCAGGAAAGCTAGAAAGAGAGGCGTAGGTTGGAGAAGAGAGAAAACAGAAGAACCCAAAGTATTCAGAAGGGAGAGTTCTGCCAGCAGGTAAGCCAAAAGAGGTGTGAGTGAGGTGGGAAGACAATAGTTTTATTTATGGCAGTTCTCCAGAAAACAAATCTCTATTTTACTGTCAAACCTAAAGGAAAATTCAGTTTGACTTACAATGGGTCATTTTGCAATTGCTGATCATTTAGACCATAGGTTTGGGCATTGGTGTACCTCATACATACATTTATAATACAGAGCTCGATCCTCCATTCCTACGGTGTGGCTACACTCCTGGTTTATAAACTTTAGAAATCAATAACAAAAATGACTACATCAAGTGTTAACATTAATCTAGATATTAAGCATGTTAAGGATGATGCCTGAGTATATATATCATGCAAATAAAGGTGAAGCATGTAATGCAGGATACAGTTATGAAGTTGTGTATGTGGATCACAAGCATGGTTGGATGGGGAATGCATCATACTATACTTCCATAATATATAACAGCTTGGAATCTATGTGATTAAACTTCCCAATTCCCCCACACCACTTCCTGATCCTGCAAAGGTCTCTGGATCTCAAGCAGTTGCCACACAAATGTAACATATGCAGAACTCTTACTGGTGCTTCTTTTTCAGAAGCATCTATATTGGCATCTCTCCGCTGCTACAATAGCCACATGTAACTATGAAGAGGCTGAGAGCTGGATTTAGACTTTCTGCATCACAGTTTCTCTGTAAGATGGGATATGGCTTTTCTTCTCATACAGAGCAGATAGTCTGTCATGGGGCTGCACCCAGACACGCCACTCTTCCTTCATGGAGGATCCTGCAAAATTTTATATTCTGTAGAAAATACTGTCAGCCTCAATACATATTTATTCACCTTTCTGGACATGGGAATTCAAAATTATTTGCCTCTGAGTCATGTCTGCACAGGAAGTCAGCATTCAGCCTTAGGTCTAATTTCCAAAGTGCTCCACAAGCAATCTACTCTGGCAAGAGTAATTTGTGTGCAGGAGGAAGAAGATAAGAGAGAGAGAATGAGAGAGAAAAGCTGGAGTTAAACAAGGAGGAAGATTGGTTTCTCCTCTCTTATAGTGGCCTGGCTCTGTACACCACTGGGATACAGCACCCAAAGGAATGCTGCACTCCACAGAATCAACTCTTCTCATTCTTGTATTTTTAACTATTTTAATTAGACATCTGTATTACACATAATGCAATATGAACAGTTCTGGATAAAGATGGGCACAAAATGAAAAACAATATGCTGTTTCATCATGTCGTAAGGTTGAGAAACGTTTCATAACGAAACGGCAGACAGTCTTTTGTTATGAAATGAAACAAAATGCCATTTCCCCCTCTAGAATGAAACAATTCATTCTAGAGGAAATAGCAAGGGAGCTTCTTCAAGCAATTCCCTGTAAGCCTCTGAAATTTGGAAAGGTTTGGGGGTCAGGGAGCTGAGTTATGAAACTCCAAAAGGGATGCCCCAAGGGGAAAAATGTTTCCATTAGAATCAGAAGCTGATCGGGTGAGATATAGTGCTGCCACCCCTTCCCATTAATTCCAGTTAGAAAGACTTTTTTCCTAGGGCACCCTATTTAGAGCATCATAACTCAGCTCCCTGAACCCCCAAATTTTCTGAATTTCAGGAAGTTACCTAGAATCGCTTGAAGAAGCTCCCCTGCCATTTTGCATAGTGTGTCATTTCATTCCATTTCACTTTGTAACAAAAATACTTTTAAAGTTCATTACAAAAGAAATGAAACAAAACTACTACAGAAGCAAAATGAAACGAAATGAAACACTATTTGCCATTTCGTGCCCATCTCTAGTTCTGGTGAAAGGTGACCTATAAATAAGACAAAAATACATTTATTGATTCATTTATTTATTTACAGAATTTTTAGCTGCCCCATTACCAAACAGTTTCTGGGCGGCTTACAACAATATATTAAAACAATAAAATAACATGTTAAAATCATCAAAATAACGAAGAGTTAAAACAAACAATATACAAATAGTAAAAACCTGCTACTCATGCACCAGCTAAAAAAAATTAATTAATTAAAATACTGGCTAAACAGGAAGGTCTTTGCCTGGCAGCAAAAGGCCAAAAGTGTCAGTGCCAGGCGGATCTCTGATGGGAGAGCATTCCAAGGGGGGGCGGCGGCTGAGAAGGCCCTGTTTTGACATGCCACCCCCTCACCTCTTTAAGGGATGGCACCTTCAGCAGCACCTCCTGGCCTGATCTTAATGCACAGGCAGGGAGGCTCACATGGAACAAGGCGGTCTTTTAGATAACCAGGTCCTAAGATGTATAGGGCTTTATATGTAAGCATAAGCACTTTGAATTGTGCATGGGCAGCAACTGGCAACCAGTGTAAGTATTTCAGAATGAGCACAATATGAGTCCATGCAGTGGCATCACTCACCAGCTGCGCAGCTCAGTTCTGTACCAGTTGCAATCGCCGGACCGTCTTCAAAGGCAGCCCCACGTAGAGTGCATTACAATAGTCCTGTCTGGTTCTTACTAGTGCATGTGTGACTGTTGCCAGGCTCCACTTATCCAGGTAAGGGCAATCTCCACAGTTGTAAAAAGGCACCCCTGGCCACTGAGTCCACCTGGGCTTCCAGCATGAGACCCAGGTCCAGAAGCACCCCAAGCTGTGGACCCTATCCCTTAGGGGAAGTGCAACCCTGTCCAGGGCAAGGGAATAGTCCTCTAACCTATCAGGTGAAATACTCACCAACAGCACTTCTGACTTGTCTGGATTGAGCTTCAGTTTATTGACCCTCATCCAGGCAATTTTCAAGCCCAGGCACGTGTTCAGAATAGAGAGTGCCACACCTGAATTGATGAAGAATGAGAGGTAGAGCTGAGTGTCATCAGCATATTGCTGACTCCTCATCCCAAACCTCCTAACGACCTCCTCCAGCAATTTCATGTAGATATTAAATAGCATAGAGCCCTGTGGAACCCCATCATGTAACCACCATGAGCCAGAGCATCTGTCCCCCAGCACTACCTACTGGACCCTGTGAGCTAGGTAGGAGTGGAACCACCATAAAATGGTACCTTCAACTCCCATCCCATCCAACTTGTCAGAATGACGCCATGGTTGATGGGGCTGAAAGCTGCTGAGAGGTCCAGGAGAATCTACAGGGATGCACTCCCCCATCATACAGGGTGACAAAGGCAGTCTCTGTCCCATGTGTGTTGCATTGTTACAGTCGTGACTGACTCTCTGTGACACCATGTCCATGGAGTTTTCTTGGCAGGAATACTGGAGTGGCTTGCCAGTTCCTACTCCAGGCACCTAAAACTCGACTGAAATGGATCTAGATAACCCATTTCATCCAGGAGAGCCTGGAGCTGCTCAGCCACCATATGCTCCAAGACCTTGCCCAAATAAGGGAGGTTGCCATTGGACAGTAATTAAACAGCAGCCCTGGGTCCAGATTAGACTTTTGTTAGGAGTGGCTGAATCATTGCCTCCTTTAATGGGACAGGGACCACTCCCTTTCTTAATGAAGAGTTGATGGCCTCCAGGACCCATGAGTGAACCCCCCTGGCAGATTCCTTTATTAGCCATGATGGGCAAGTGTCAAGTTGTGTAGTGGTGGCATGGACAGATCCAAGCACCCTGTCCACATCCTGAGGTCACAACAACTGAAATTCATCCAAAGAACTGACATAAGCCTAGAACACTGGATACAGCCATGTACTCAATATCAATGGTGGAATCTATTCCTCTGTGAATCTGAGCATGTTTTCCCTCAAAGTGGGCAGCAAATTCACCACAGCAAGCCACTGAGTGGTCCGGGACCTCCAACAGGTTACCCAGTTTAAGAAGATCCCAGACCACTTAAAATAGTGGGCAGCATTTTGAGGAAGCAATACGACTGGAGAAATACTGCCATTTCACCGGCCATATTGCCACAGAATAGGCCCAATAATGGGCTCTAAGCTGTGTTTGGTCAGAGTTACAGTGATATTTTCTCCACCTGCACTCAAGCCACCTCCCAACCCACTTCATTGCCCGAAGCTCCTCAGTATGCCATGGAGCCTTATAGGCTCTGCTGGTTGGGTGCCATTGTGTACACTGCCCAGACCATCTCCTTGTTCAACAAAGTGACCTGGGCTTTGACAGGCGTGCCAACCATATCAGCTGGAAATTCCCCCAGAGCATTCAGGAATCCTTCAGGATCCATAAGTCTCTGAGGGGTGGATCATTTTAATTGTCCCCCCCAAACCCTGCAGATGGCAGCAGTGGCAGAGTCTAAACTTTACCAGAAAATGGTCTGACCATGACAATGGGGTCAAAGTTAATCCCTCCACAACCGGACCACCACCTCCTCTTCTCGTTGAGAATACTAGGTCAGGTGTATGTCCTTTCTTATGAGTCGGATAGATGACATATTGAGACAGCCCATGGTTGTCCCTGAGCTGTCCCTATCAAGGTGGCCTCAGCCTGGAGGATGAGGTTTCCCAGCACCAATAGTCTGGGAGTCTTCACCACCAGGTCCGAGATAACCTCCATCAGCTCAGGCAGGGAGACTGCTGGTAAGCAGCAGGGTGGGCGGTACACCAACAAAATCCCCAGTCTGTCTCATGTGCCCAACACACAATACAGGCCCTCAAGACCTCCTCCCAAGGGAACATGCAAAGGGAGATGGAATCGTTATAGACTATCACCACACCCCCTTCCCAGCTCTCTGGGTGACCCTGGTGCTGGACCAAGTACCCAGGGGGACACATCTGAGACAGAGGAACTCCTCCTTCTTCTCCCACCCAGGTCTCAGTAATGCACACCATGTCAGCACCCACATCCAGAATTAAATCATGGATGAGAGCACTCTTATTTTTTGCTGACCTGGCATTCAGCAACAGCACCATGTGACCCGGGGGCTGGCTGATATGGTCACCTGGTACCGATAGGCTGGGGATACAGCTGGAAGAGAGAGTAGGTGTAAGGTACCTATCTCCCTTCTCCAACATGGGCATGCTCTACCTCCACCACCGAATCTTCCCCTATCCCATATAATCTCTATTGTTTGTCCCCCAAGATCCTCCTGTTGCCCAGCCAGTTCCCCTGCCAGTTCCAGATGAACTTATTTGTTTTAACACTGCAGTTGTCCTCCCGGCCATATAAAAGGCACAAAATGGGTGAAGCCTTTTGGCTTTGACCTTCAGGGGCTACCCACAACAGCTGCATCAAAAGCCCCATCTAAGGAGGCCTGGTCAATGGCAGCCAAGAAGGGCTGACAGTGGGCATTAACAGATGTGATGGAAAGCAGCAGGAACTGGCTAGCTGGCTCTGATGGGTTGCGATGACTGGCACAGGTACACCGAGCTTGAGTTGCAGCCAGCTAAGAAGCCTTGTGACTAGGCACCCTTTTGCTGCTGCTCCCCTGCTGACGGCACTCACTTCCGGGTTGCTTTCACCAATCTAGAAGAGAGGTGCAGATAGTCTTCAGCTTGGGAGGGCAGTAGAGTACATTGGTAGGCACTCACAGCTGTGAGCATGCGCTAGCTCACTGGCTCAGCTGGCTCTGATGGGGCATAATGACTGGCACAAGTCCATTGAGCTTGAGTTACAATAATGTTGAAAATCTTGGCTAGATCCAATTGTTAGCTCCCAGGTAGAGGGGTGTGGTGGCTCAGCGTGCTAGAGTGCTGAAACTGTCAGCTGCAAAGTTGGCAGTTCAGCGGTTCGAATCTGGGGTGCCACACAGTAAAGTGAGCTCCCGTTGTTAACCCTAGCTCCTGCCAACATAGCAGTTCAAAAGCATGTAAATGCAAGTAGATAAATCGGTACCACTGTAAAAGCAGGAAGGTAAACAGTGTTCCATGCACAGAAATGCATTTAGCCATGCTGGCCGCATACTTGCACAACACTGGCTCTTTGTCTTAGAAGCAGAGATTAGTGCCACCCCTAGAGTCAGACATGACTAACAGACATGTGCAGGGAGAACCTTTACCTTTAGAGGAGCTCCACTGATTGAATGAGACTGGTCAACAGTTGTGAAAGTCACATTGAATCAACTGTCTACTCCAGATGGTGACTTACTGTTGGATTTAACCCTTTGTGTTCTCCCAGACCTTGTGGAAGAGTAATCAAACTGCAGTAGTAGACTCTACTTGTGATCTAAATTTAATCCCAAGGGGTACAGGTGGTTGTTTCAAGGCTGACTCGGCATTCTATGAGCCCAAGGAAAATACAATGAGTACTCAGCTCACCAGTGGAGAGGGCAATCTGTAACCTGCATCTGTTGTAAACAGTCCAGAGAGTTCTTTAACCACTATGAGGTGGGTATATAAGCAGCACACTTTCTTATACAAAGTATTAAACTGCAAAGCAAAAACAAGCAAAACACCAAATACCGTGTTTCATTCATTTTCCCTACCAACAAATTATTGTCCTCATGTGGAGGTTAGCTGCAATGACTAATAATATTCCACAGTAATCTTTGCACTTTTCTTTCTAGCTGCATTGGTTATAAATCATCAAAATACAAAAAAGTATTGGTTTTGCTGCCACTGTGAGGTTGTGATTCCTGGAACCTTGACCTACCTTGCCTTACCAAATGAATAAGAATGCTTCCTATCTTGGTTGTTAAATAAAAAGAATAACTTATACCCTGAAGCGTTTAGGAACTAGAAGAAATAAAAGAAGACGAAAGAAGTTGTGATCTTTTAGTGTATTCAGGAAATGTCATAAAAAAGATTGTTGCAAGTGACCATTAAATACTGTTAGGTATGGTATACAGATAATATCCAACAAAATTGCAGCAAAGTGAAAGGCTCTTCTAGGAGGATTACACTGCATTAACAGCTTCACAGATGAAGCTGTATAAATGGTTGCCCAGTAAGTTGTATATGCAGTGGTGCAGGCAGGTATACAAGTAGTTCAAAAAGGAATTGTGTGAGTGGTTCTAAAGCTTCTTGTGCAACTTCTTTCGCTGCTACTCATTAATATCCAATTACCCTTCCATCTTCTCTACTAGCGGTTGCACATTTCTAGAGTTAGTGCAAAAAAGTGTCATCCAACCACAGGTACAATGGGGTCTTACACCAGCACCATGACACAATTGTACACATGAGTATTTGCTTGCTTAATTGATTGGTTGGTTGGTTGGTTGGTTGATTTTTATACTGTGCCATCTAGCCCAAAGGCTACTCTTTGGTTTACAACAAATAACTGAGATAAGAGCAAAAGGTAAATATACAAATATACAACATTATATAATGAACATAGTAAATAACAGTAAGAATAACATATAATGATAGTACAACATAGAGATAGATGAACATAGAAATTCATTTCATTATTCGTTATTCATTTCCTTAGGTAACAAAACGAATAAGAACAGCCCCCTCTAAGAAAAACGAAACGAAATGAAATGGAAATTTCCATTTTGTTTCATTTCATTTTTCATTCCTGGCATCTTCTCCTACCTTGCTGCCACTGCTGCTGCCAACCAGTCCTCACGGGAGGGCTGCCAGCTTCTGCCAAAGAAATGTGTCATCAGACCGCACTACAGCTGATCGGCACTTGAGTTTAAAAAAACCAACATGCGGACTGGCCTGAAGGCTAGCTGGCCAGCACTAGGAGATTAAAGAAAAAAAGCACTCACCAGCTGGTCAGTGTGTGCATAAATTTTAAAAAAAGGCAGACCCCACCCGGTGGGCATGCCAGCAATAAATAAAAAAATAAAATAAAAAAATAGAAATAAGAAAAACATTTTAAAAAAACCCCACCAACCCAGTCCAGGAGCTTTATGGTTGGCAAGGGAAAAACAAAAGAAAAATGAAGAGGGGGGAAAAAATGCACCCAAACAGCCAAGGGCATGAGAAAAATAATAAAATAATTAAAAACAAAAATAGAAATTAGAAAAAATAAAAAACATGCCAACCCAGACCGGGAGTTGAATGGTCGGCAAGGGTAAAGCAAAAGAAAAAAGAAGAGGGGTAAAAAAAACTATGCCAAAATGGCCAAGGGCATGAGAAAAAAATAAAATAATTACAATTAAAAATAAAAATACAAAATACAAAATACAAAAGAAGGCCGACTGGCCCACAGGCCAGCTGGAGGGCATGTGCATAAATAAAAAAAAAACCAACAACCAGCAGACCCCACCGGGCGTGCGAGCAATAAATAAAAAATAAAAATAAAAATAAAAATTAGAAAGTGCTGGGGCTGAGTTGCTAGGCTGGCCCCAAGCCAGTGCCACTCAGCTGCTTGGTGCTGGCCCCAGTGGCTCTCAGATGTTTTGTTTGTTTTTTGTTTTTTAAAAAGCCCTGCTCATCCGGGACTTTTAAAAATAATAATAATAAATTAAAAATAATAACAATAAAGGCACCAACCACGCTAAAAATAAAATTAAAAAGTTAAAAGTTAAAAAAATGAAACAAACGAAATGCGAAATGATTTTTTTTAAAAAAAAATCATTTCCTATTAAATGAAATGAAATGGGGGCGGTGTAAGGAATAACGAAACGAAACACCATTTTGGGGTTTCATGCCCATCTCTAGTACAACATAATCATTAATGAAAAATAGAAACAAGGGTAATGTCCTGGCATCTTTTTGTCCCTATTAATAATCTGGCCACTGTGTAGCTGAAGCTTCTGCATTAACCTCATAGGCATCCCCATGTAGAGTGCACTATTGTAGTCTGAGATTACAACATGGCGAGGGCCCTGACATCCAGCATGCACAGAACGGACAACCAATCCCACCTGGGGTTTCATGGTGAGCACCAGGTTCAACTGGATGCCTAAGCTACAGATCTCATACTTTGCAGAGAATGTCAACTCCCCTCAAAAAAGAGGGAGCTTTCTAATTCACAAACATTAGGGACCCCCACTCAAAGGACCTGTCTTAATTGGGCTCCTATCCAATCAAGTACAGGGGCCAAGCAGTGTTCACTTGAATGCCATCCGCTACATATGGCAAGCAAGAGATATAGGGCTGGGTGACATCTGCACAGATGACCTTTTGAGAAAGACTGACAGAGGGAAATGGTCCTTGTTAGTCCTCCTCGGCCTTTCAACGGCCTTTGATACTGTTGTTAACCACAGTATCCACCTGGGGAGGCTCTCCGAGTTGGGGATTGGAGGCACTGCTTTACAGTGGCTCCGCTTCTTCTCGGAGGACTGTCCCCAGAGAGTACAGATGGAGAAGATGACCTCTACCCCTTTGTTCCTCAATTGTGGGGTGCCACAGGGGTTGGTCATCTCCCCCATGCTTTTCAACATTTACATGAGGCTGCTGGGATAGGTTGTTAGGTGGTATGGGGTTTCATGTCATCAGTAGGCTGATCACATCCAGCTCTATATTTATGTCTTTCCAACTGTGGTAGATGCTGTTTCATCCTTGGAGCACTGCCTAGATGCTGTGCTGGGTGGATGAGGGCAAATAGACTGAGGTTGAACCCAGACAAGACGGAAGTGCTCCAGGTGGGGGCGCCAGCTGTTGGCAGCTCCCTCTCTTTTTGGGGGGTGACTCTCACTGTGCAGGATGGGGTGCACAGCCTGGACATAATATTGGACCAGGCACTCACCTTGGAAGCCCAAGTGATATCTGTGGTCCATTCTGCCCATTACCACCTTCGCCACCATAACTCAGCTGCATGCCTTTCTGGACCCTGGGGCTCTCTCCACATTGGTTCATGCACTCACAGTCTCAAGATAAGACTGCTGTAATGCTCTCTATGGGGGGGGGGCTGCCTTGGAGGTTAATGAGAAGCCTCCAGCTACTGCAGAACTCAGCAGCCAGACTAATAACGGGATTGAGAAGACACCAACACATCTCCCCTACACTGGCTGTGCTGCAATGGCTGCTGATTCATCACCACATTGACTTCAAGGTATAAAATTGACATACAAAGACCAGCTCCTTCCACAGAATTCCACCCACATCACC
>JAHTLZ010002023.1:0-10508 GCA_023846285.1 Phrynocephalus versicolor
CTGCTTAGCTTAATATTGTATAATTGTACAATATATTGTGTGACGACAGATTCCAAATTCATCAGGGCACATCTCCAGCCTTCTCTATCAGTTGTCGGATTGGGCAGGGGAGGCTTCTTTTTTGGGGGGGGGCATCCCATCAACTGCCCCACGGGGCTGGAGAGAGAGAGAGAAGGGCCCTGGGTGGGTGGGTGGGAAAGCCCTCTGCACATGGGCAGAGGAGCAGAGGACACACACACACACACACACACACACACAGAGAAAGAGAGAGAGAGTGAGAGAGAACTGCATTGGGACCCAGGAGAGACTCAGGGCTCAGATTTTGGCTCAGGTCAAGGAAACCTGGGGGGGGGCTTTTAACCCCTTTCCTTCTTTGCCATCTGTTCCCCCTACACTTGAGGGGGGGAAAGAATTGCTGCAAAATCTTGACCCACCCACCCAAAGGAGGGGAGTCCCTTCTGCCACCCACCTCCCTATATAAAGCTTCATTCCTTCACCGGGCCCAGATGGCATCCACCCAAGGGTTATTAGGGAACTGAGAAATGAAATTGCAGATCTCTTAACGGCAATATGCAACTTGTCTCTTAAAACGGCCACAGTGCTGGAGGACTGGAGGATAGCGGATGTCACACCAATTTTTTAAAAAGGAAGGAGGGGAGACCCGGGAAATTACAGGCCAGTTAGCCTTACATCTGTCCCAGGGAAGATGGTGGAAAGCCTCATCCAAGAGAAAATCTTAAAGTACATAGAAGAAAAAACCTTGCCAAGAGGAAATCAGCATGGCTTCTGTAAGGGTAAGTCTTGCCTAACAAACCTTTTAGAATTCTTTGAAAAGGTCAACAGGCATGTGGTTTTGGGTGAACCGGTGGATAGTCTATCTGGATTTTCAAAAGGCTTGGGACAGAGTCCCTCACCAAAGGCTGCTGAGAAAATTGCATAGTCAGGGGATAAGAGAACTGGTTGAAATCCAGGAAACAAAGAGTAGGTGTCAATGGGAAATTTTCACAATGGAAAGAGGTGAAAAGCGGTGTGCCCCAGGGATCTGTCCTGGGACCGGTGCTTTTCAATCTGTTTATAAATGACCTGGGGACAGGGATAAACAGTGAGGTGGCCAAGTTTGCAGATGACACAAAACTTTTCCATGTGGTAAAAACTAGAGAAGACTGTGAAGAGCTCCATAAGGATCTCTCCAAACTGAGGGAATGGGCTGCGAAATAACAAATGTGTTTCAATGTAGCCAAATGTAAAGTAATGCATATTGGGGCAAAAAATCCAAACTTTATCTATGAACCCATGGGCTCTGAGCTATCAGTGATGGATCAGGAAAGAGATCTTGGTGTGTTGGTGGACAGCTCCATGAAGGTGTTGCCCCAATGTGTGGCAGTGGTGAAGAAGGCCAATTCCATGCTAGGGATTATCAAAAAGGGGATTGAAAATTTACATTATAATGCCATTATACAATATGACAGTAAGACCGCACCTGGAGTATTGTGTACAATTCTGGTCACACATCTCAAGATAGAAATAGTGGAACTGTAAAGAAAACAATCTTATACTTAACACCAAAAAAACTAAGGAACTTATAATTGATTTCAGGATGAAGAAAGATGTACATTTACCATTGTACATAAATGGTGAGGAGGTGGAGAGGGTTGGTAGCTTTAAATATCTGGGCACTTACATCTCAGAGGACCTCTCATGGACTGCAAACACCAATATGGTTGTGAAGAAGGCACAGAAGAGGCTGTATTTCCTGAGAATGCTCAGGAAGATGAATTTATCTCAGCATCTACTTCTGTCTTACTATCACAGCACCATTGAGAGTGTCCTAACTTATGGCATGCTATCATGGTATGGGAGCAGCTCTGTAGCGGACAAAAAAGCTCTACAGAGAATAATTAAAATTGCCAAGAATGTTACCGGGCTCCAGCTACCAACCCTGGATGACATCTTCACATCTCACTGTTTGAGGAAGTCACACAACATTCTGAGGGACTCTACTCATCCTGTTCACAATTTCTTTGAACTGTTGCCTTCTGGCAGAAGATACAGAACAATTAAAACTCGGACCACACGTCTTCTGAACAGTTTTTATCCCAGAGCTATAATTGCACTTAATAATGAACTCAAGAACCACCAGCAGTGAGCACTTGCACAAGATTACCTAACCTGTTGTGTAGATGCTTGTGTTTTTAAGGGGGGGTTGGTGGGTGGGGGAGTGTTCAGGGATTTTTGTGTGTGTGTGTTGAAGGGTTTTTTGTTTTTTGTTTTCTTAATGTGTGTGAGAGTGTTTGGAGATTTGTGTGTGTGCGTGTTGAATCTGGTCTCTGGGTGTCTGAATTTCGTTGTATGT
Source organism: Phrynocephalus versicolor (assembly GCA_023846285.1). Lineage (NCBI taxonomy): Eukaryota > Metazoa > Chordata > Lepidosauria > Squamata > Agamidae > Phrynocephalus > Phrynocephalus versicolor. The sequence goes on from JAHTLZ010002023.1 coordinate 2,354, forward strand.
GTATACTGTGTATATACACACAATGACAATAAATTATTATTAAATTATTAAATTATTATTATTAAATTAAATTAAACTGGAAAAGGTGCAGAATTGAGTGACTAAAATGATTACTGGGCTGGGACACTTCCCTTATGAGGAAAGGCTAAAACATTTGGGGCACTTTAGTCTGGAAAAAAGGCACCTGAGGGGGGATATGATTGAGACGTACAAAATAATGCAGGGCATGAGTAAAGTGGATAGAGGGAAGCTCTTCTCCCTCTCACAAAATACCAGAACTAGGGGACATACACTCAAATTGAGGGCTGGGAGAGTAAGAACAGACAAAAGAAAATATTTTTTCACCCAGCATAAGAACATAAGAACATAAGAAGAGGCATGCTGGATCAGGCCAAAGGCCCATCTAGTCCAGCTTCCTGTATCTCACAGCGGCCCCACCAGATGCGTTTGGGAGCGCATGAGACTAGATATCTGTCTCCTGATACCACTCCCCTGCATCTGGCCCTTGAAGTACCCTGGTTGCTCCATCATGGTTTGTAACCTGTGATGGACTTTTCCTCCAGGAATCTGTCCAATCCCCTTTTGAAGGCATCCAGGCCAGATGCCATCACCACATCCTGTGGCAGGGAGTTCCATAGACTTAGAACGCACTGGGTGAAAAAAGAACTGGCCTTCTTCACTGCTGCCACACATTGGGGACACACCTTCATGGAGCTGTCCACCAACACACCAAGATCTCTTTCCTGATCCGTCACGGATAACTCAGAGCCCATGAGCTGATAGATGAAGTTTGGATTTTTTGCCACAATATGCATTACTTTACATTTGGTTACATTAAAACGCTGTTTATCCCTGTTTCCAGATCATTTATGAACAGATTGAAAAGCACCGGTCCCAGGACAGAGCCCTGGGCCACACCGCTTTTCACTTCTCTCCATTGTGAAAATTTCCCATTGACACCTACTCTTTGTTTCCTGGATCTCAACCAGTTCTCAATCCATAAGAGGACCTGTCCTCTTATCCCCTGACTGTGCAATTTTCTCAGCAGCCTTTGGTGAGGGACTGTGTCAAAAGCCTTTTGAAAATCCAGATAGACTATATCCACCGGTTCACCCAAATCCACGTGCCTGTTGACCTTTTCAAAAAATTCTAAAAGGTTTGTAAGACAAGATTTACCCTTACAGAAGCCATGCTGATTTTCTCTCAGCAAGGTTTGTTCTTCTATGTGTTTTAAGATTTTCTCTTGGATGAGGCTTTCCACCATCTTCCCTGGGACAGATGTAAGGCTAACTGGCCTATACTTTCCTGGGTCCCCCCTCCTTCCTTTTTAAAAAATTGGTGTGACATCTGCCATCTTCCAGTCCTCCGGCACTGTGGCCGTTTTAAGAGACAAGTTGCATATAACCGTTAAGAGACCTGCAATTTCATTTCTCAGTTCCCTAATAACCCTTGGGGGAATGCCATCTGGGCCCGCTGACTTGTTAATACTCAATTTATCGATTAGTCCTAAAACCTCCTCACTTTTAACCTTTATCTGATTTCTTTAGTCAAGAGGGGCAGCTGAGGCAGCGGAGTCCGCTCAAGGTCCTCTGTCGTGAAGACAGACGCAAAGAAGTCATTCAATTTCTCTGCAGTGTCCAAGTCCTCCTTAACCACCCATTTTCCTCCCTCACCATCCAGAGGGCCAACTGGTTCTCTGGCAGGTTTTCTACTTCTAACATATTTAAAGAAGCTTTTATTATTACCCTTTATATTGCTAGCTATGCGTTCCTCAAAATCTTTCTTTGCCTCCCTTATCATCTTCTTACATTTCTTTTGCCAGAGTTTGTGTTCCTTTTTATTTTCCTCATTTGGGGAGGATTTCCATTTACAGAAAGACCTCTCCTTGCGCTTTAGAGCCTCTCTAACTCCACTCGTTAACCATGCCGGTGTCCTCTTGGCCTTTAATGAGCTCTTCTTTCTTTGTGGTATGCACTTGTGCTGGGCCTCTATTATTGTTGTTTTAAACAGGCTCCATGCACTCTGAAGAGATTGGATTCTTCTAACCTTCCCCTTCAATTTCTCTCTAACTAGTTTCCTCATCTGAGGGAAGTTTGCCCTTCGAAAATCAAGGGTTTTTATGTCTGATTTGGTTGATACTCTTCCTCTGACATGCATGGCAAAGGAAATTGCAGCATGGTCACTGTTCCCCAGAGGCTCAGTGACATTCACATCCCTGACCAGGTCCTGAGTATCAGACAGTAATAGATCCAGAGTTGCCTGTTCTCGGGTGGGCTCCATGACAAGTTGCTCTAAGGCACATTCATTCAGCAAGTCGAGAGACCCAGTTTCTCTTTCTTGCTCGGAGCTCGCATTGGCCCAGTCAATGTGGGGATAATTGAAGTCCCCCATGATTACTATCCTATCCCTCTTAGCCACCTCCATGATTTCTCTCCTCATTTCAAGGTCCCCCTCAAGTTTTTGATCTGGTGGACGATAGAATACTCCAACGATCACATCACTCCTTGGACCTGGTAGTTTAACCCACAGTGATTCTATGGTGGAGTCAGACCCACCATCAACCTCCATTCTGCTGGATTCTACCCCTTCTTTGACATAGATGGCCACTCTCCCTCCAACCCGCCCCTCTCTATCCTTTCTATAGAGTTTATAGCCTAGGATTGCTGTATCCCACTGATTCTCCACATTCCACCAGGTTTCTGTTATGGCTATTATATCTATGTTATCCCTAGCTGCCAAATGTTCAAGTTCTCCCATCTTTGCTTGGAGGCTTCGAGCATTGGCATAGAAGCACCTGTACAGTGGGTCCCACAACAACAGCTGCTGCCTTGTTCTTTTCCCCTCACAGCTTTTATTTTCAGTAGACAAACTGTCACATTCCATTATTCTCCCAGTGCTAATACCTGCTACATCATCTCTTTGTGATTCTCTACCCTCTCCAACCTCGTTCCCCGAGGATGAGGTGTTCCGAACGGGATGCCACTCAGCTCCTGTCGGCTTTCCCCCAGTTATCAGTTTAAAAGCTGCTCTGCAGCCTTTTTGAGGTTGAGTGCCAGCAATCTGGTCCCATCATGATTCAAGTGCAACCCATCCCTCCTGAGCAGGTTTGGCTTGTCCCAAAATGTTCTCCAGTTCCTGACACATCTAAAGGCCTCCTCTCGACACCATCGTCTCATCCACGCATTGAGGCTTCTGAGTTCCGCCTGCCTGGCGGGTCCTGCACAAGGAACAGGTAGCACTTCTGAAAATGCTACCTTGGAAGCCCGGGACTTCAATCTTCTACCTAACAACCTGAATTTGGCTTCCAAGACTGACCGCTTGGCCTTCCTGACAGCATTGGTACCAACGTGTACCATGACCACTGGCTCCTTCCCAGTTCTCTCTAACAAGCTATCTAGATTTATCGTGATGTCTGCAACCTTTGCACCTGGCAAGCAAGTGACCATACGGTTATCATGCTCCTCACAAATCCATCCCTCTGTATTTCTAATTATAGAATCCCCTAGTACAAGGAGCTTCTCTCCTGCAGGCTGCTCATCTACATGTACCTGATCTTGTATCTCATCAATAGTGATGAGGGAGAGATCCTCCGGTGGAACCAATTGTTCCTTGGTGTGTGCCTCATGAGGTGTGATGAGGGAAAGAGCCTCAAATTGATTGTGCAATATGAGACTCTCTGAGCGATCCCTTGGCCTTCTACTCCTTTGAGTCACATTCCTCCATGCATCTACCTCCTGGGTTGGGGAAGTGATTACATCCTCAGAAGTGTGCCCTGTCCCTTCTTGGACCTGGATAGTCTGTTCCGCTCTGTCCAAGAACCGCTCAAGCTCCTTAATATGTTGCTGGTCCGATATGCGAGCCTCTAGCTGCTGGATCTTCTCTTCCATTAGCGCAACCAGCTTGCACTTGCAGCAAATGTAGTTCTGCACACGCTCTGTCGAGATGACAAACATGGCACAAGTACTGCAGGTAACTACAGCTGCTCCCTCCAACTCCATTTTAACTAGTGTAATAAAATGTATTCAAGGTCTCAAAAATGTAAACTTACACTAAATTTTTTTATCTAGTAAGACTATTTACTTCTTTTGTTGTTTATTCAAAATCTAACAGTGTAGGGGCCACTAAAGCACTTCTACTCCAACTGCAAGCACGTCAGGAAGTTTCCAGTGCTAACTTGCTAATGTGTGTAGGGTCTCCTCAGGAGTAGCTTGGCTTGGGAACTCAAATATATCCAAAAGAAATTATTATGGTTTTTTTCGGGGGGGTTGTGTTTTTGTTTTTGTTTTAGTTTCCACGCGCCGTCAGGCCCTCTGGCCGTGTGCTTCCTCTATAGCCGTGTGCTTCCTCTCACAGCCTCCTTCCTCTCTGCTTCTCTGCAAGAAAAGGACTGGGAGGTTGCTGGGAGTAGGTATTTAAAGATAAAACTCTGCCCCTTACTTCCTGCAAGGACAGGAAGTAAGCTCTATGCCCTCTGGCCGTGTTCTTCCTCTATAGCCGTGTGATTCCTCTCACAGCCTCCTTCCTCTCTGCTTCTCTGCAAGAAAAGGACTGGGAGGTTGCTGGGAGCAGGTATTTAAAGATAAAACTCCGCCCCTTACTTCCTGCAAGGACAGGAAGTAAGCTCTATGCCCTCTGGCCATGTGCTTCCTCTATAGCCGTGTGCTTCCTCTCACAGCCTCCTTCCTCTGTTTCTCTGCAAGAAAAGCAACTCTCCTTTCCCCTCTTCGCGTCTTCTTTCCCCAACCTTTCTTCTTCCGATCCCTGCCCTTCCAATATCCTTTGCCTCTCAGACGACACACCATCCTTATCATCCTCACAGTCATGTGCTGGCCTCTTTGGCTGTGCTAAAATTCTTGGTAAAATGGATTTAGCACAACCTGACCAACAGTTGCCTGTGGGTGAGACCACGGCAGATCCATAGACCATAGTGACCCACAAGGGGGCATTTAGGGTTAAAAGGCTACTGTTTGGTGAGAGTGATGCCCCTGGGTTGTTTCAGAACCAGATGGATCATCTCCTTAAATGTATACCAGGAGTCACCCCCCTTTTCCCCCCAACAATGTCCTGATTGCTGCACCATCGAGAGAGGAGTTCACCGTGAGACTTCGTGCTGTCCTCCAGCGTTTTCAGGAGGCAGGATTGAAAGTTAAAAAGCAAAAAGGTTTATTGGGGTTGCCAAGTGTGAACTTTTTAGGTTTTAGAGTGGATGCAAATGGACTGCACCCTACACTAGTCAAATGTAAGGGTAATTTGTGAGGCCCCAGAGTCTGAGCCCAAGACCATGTTACAAGATTTATTAGGACTGTTAAATTTTTATCACACATTTCCTCCACACAAGGCGGCAGTGATGGAGCCCTTGCAGAGGCTTTTAGATTTAAAAAAACCCTTGGGTTTGGGGGCCACGTCAAGCCAAAGCTTTGGGGGCTGTTGAGGAATTATTAGTTTCAAATTCTGTTTTGGTCCACTTTGATGAAAAACTGCCAATTGTGTTGGCATGCGATGCTGCTCCTTATGGGGTAGGAGCAGTGCTGGGTCATGAACTTCCAGGTGGGAGGGAAGTCCCTGTGGCTTATTTCTCATAAACCTCATCATCTGCAGAACAAAATTACTCAGATTGACAAAGAAGGGCTGGCTATTGTGAAGGGAGTGAACAAATTTCACGATTTTTTGGCTGGCTATCAGTATTTGCTCCAACATAGGCCAGGCAAAGTGATGGGCCATTCCGATGCCCTTAGTAGATTGCCGCCAGAATGCGGTCCCGACCCTGTTCCCGCCCATCAGATCTTGCAGTTGGGAGATTTACCTGATCAGCCACTGCATGTTAGGGACATTGTGGCAACAACCGCAAAGGATCGGGTGCTTGCCCAAATTTTGGATTGGTTGGGAAAGGGTGGCCAAGGAAGCCGGGTTCTGAATTTGTGAGCTTCACAGCTCAGGAGGTGGACTGTCTACCCAATGAGGGTGTATATTGTGGGGAAGTCGAGTTGTGGTCCCTCCACGCTTACATAACAATATTTTGGAGGAGCTACACGTATCCCATCTCTGGATGTTTCCACCTTTAAGTGGTTTTTCTGTTAAACAAACTCCTTATTATACAAAGGTCCACTGCATCAGTAATACAGTTGCAATACATACAAAGCATCCAACACAGAATTACATCAGCAAGAGAGTTTAACATGACAATAGATAAAGTGATCTGAATTAGACCAGATAAACGTCACTGGTAACATCTCCCTTAAATACAACTCTTGCAAAAACCACAGAACACATTACATCATTGGACATTACACCAGGTTATAGTAGCATATACCAGCTGTACCCAATTATAACATTCCACACGGCATTATATCAGATCAATTCACCTTTATATATAAGGTACCAAATGTTTTGTTTTGTTTTTCTTTGATTTTGGCCAGTATATACCAGGTGTCCAGGATCTGTAATCAGTTACCTAAGAGAGAGTCCGTGGCTTTCAGCCAATTTAAAATATTACATTTTAACATATACATACATCATATGAAATCCTAAAAGGGGTTGCCAAAAAAGGATTGTGTGATTACTGAAGTTATTACCACACTCTACGATTTTTTAAAGCTATTGGAACGAGTGGGTCCTAAGGGGTATAGAAAGGGCAACTAGAATGAGAGAAAAAGAATCCTCAGTTACGACATTCAAATGGCTTCTCGCCTGTGTGGATTCTGTGGTGGGTAGCAAGGCTTCCAGAATGATGGAACCTCTTTCCACACTCCAGACATTCAAATGGCTTCTCGCTGGTGTGGGTCCTCTGATGGCTAGCAAGTTTTCCAGAATCACTGAAACTCTTTCCACACTCCAGACATTCAAACGGCTTCTCGCCTGTGTGGATTCTGTGATACCTAGCAAGGCTTCCAGAATGACTGAACCTCTTTCCACACTCCAGACATTCAAATGGCTTCTCGCCTGTGTGGGTCTTTTGATGCTTAGCAAGGCTTCCAGAATCACTGAACCTCTTTCCACACTCCAGACATTCAAATGGCTTCTCGCCGGTGTGGGTCCTGTGATGCCTAGCAAGGTGTCCAGCTTGACTGAACCTCTTTCCACACTCCAGACATTCAAATGGCTTCCCGTCGGTGTGGATCCTGTGATGCTTAGCAAGGCTTCCAGATTCACTGAACCTCGTTCCATACTTAAGACATTCAAATGGCTTCTCGCTGGTGTGGGTCCTGTGATGGCTAGCAAGGCTCCCACCTTGACTGAACCTCTTTCCACACTCCGGACATTCAAATGGCTTCTCGCCTCTGTGGGTTCTCTGATGGCTAGCAAGGTGTTCACCTTGACTGAACCTCTTTCCACACTCCAGACATTCAAATAGCTTCTCACCAGTGTGAGTCCTTTGATGGCTGGTAAGGTGTCCAGCTTGACTGAACCTCTTTCCACACTCCAGACATTCAAATGGCTTCTCACCTGTGTGGGTCCTGTGATGGCTGGCAAGGCTTGCAGACTGACTGAACCGCTTTCCACACTCCAGAAATTCAAACGGCTTCTGGCCTGTGTGGGTCCTGTGATGGGTAGCAAGGCTGTCAGCTCGACTGTATCTCTTTCCACACTCCAGACATTTAAACGGTTTCTCGCCTGTGTGGGTCCTTTGATGGCTGGCAAGGCTTCCAGCTTGACTGAACCCCTTTCCACACTCCAGACATTCAAACCGCTTCTCGCCTGTGTGGGTCCTGTGATGGCTAGCAAGGCTGTCAGCTCGACTGAATCTCTTTCCACACCCCAGACCGGGGGTCGGCAACCCGCGGCTCCGGAGCCGCATGCGGCTCTTTTGAACCTTTGCCGCGGCTCCGGGAGGTGGCGGGCTGGCCGGCTGGCCGGCATGCAAATAGTGGCCCCGGGGCAGCCAACCGGGAGGCGCGGGGCCTGGGAGTGGCGCGGCGATTGGCCGGCGAGGTGGGGAGCCGGCAAAGCAAGCCAGTTCGGGTGCCCCCTCACAGCTGAAGCGTCAGCATGAGAGAGCGGAGGCTGGCAGGCGGGCGGGTGGGCGAGCGGGATGTGCCTCAGGAGCGGAGGCGGAGGCTGCTGCTGCCCACCGAGTGCGTCTGCCCGCCAAGGGCGTGGGAGTGGGAGGAGCCGGCGCCATCGCCGTCCCTCTTGGAAGGGAGGACGGGAGCGCGGC
>JAHTLZ010002023.1:21602-34075 GCA_023846285.1 Phrynocephalus versicolor
TGATTGAACCCCGAAGCTCTGTGTCCCGTGTGATTCGTAACGCAACACCAGTCCATCCTGGCGGCACCACCACCCTCCACTCTTGCGGATCGACTGCCAAATCCATCAACTCCCCATCTGTTTGTATCCCTATTGCCGTCTCTCTTATTGGCTCCTCCTCCTTCCAAATATCCTCATCCGAATCCATGGTATTCGTGATAAGAAGTTAGTAGAAAGTGGGATAGATACAGCTACTGTTGGGTGGATTTGTAATTGGTTGACTGATCACACTCTCTAAAAGAAGGCTGAGGGGGGAATATGATAGCTATGTTTAAAAATTTGAAAGGATGTCATATTGAAGAGGGAACAGGTTTTCCATGGCTTCAGAGACTAGGACTCGGGGGCAATGGTTTCAAGCTACAGGAAAAGAGATTCCATTTGAACATTAGGAAGAACTTCATGACAGTTAGAGCTGTTTGGCAGTGGAATATGCTGCCCCAAAGGAGCGTGGTGGAGTTTCCTTCCTTGGAGGTTTTTAAGCAGAGGCTGGATGGCAATTTGTCGAAAATATTGTGATGGGGATCCTGCATGGCAGGGGGGTGGACTAGATGGCCCTTGAGGTCTCCTCCAACTCTGATTCTATGATTCGTCTCCCCCATGGATGGACACCCACATTGCTTTGGCCACCTCTTCTGTTGTTAACCCTTGATTACCGATACCCACGCTCGAACTCTTCTTTCACCTCCTCATGTCTTCTTCCGATCCCTGCCCTTCCAATATCCTTTGCCTCTCAGATGGCACACCGTCCTTATCATCCTCACAGTCATGTGCTGGCCTCTTTGGCTGTGCTAAAATTTTTGGTAAAATGGATTTAGCACAACCTGACCAACAGTTGCCTGTGGATGAGACCACGGCAGATGCACAGATCATAGTGACCCACAAGGAGAGGATTTAGGGTTAAAAGGCTAATGTTTGTTGTGAGTGTTGCCTCTGGTTTGTTTCAGAACCTGCTGGATCATCTCCTTAAAGGTATACCGGGAGTTACCAGGGGATGCCCCTTTTTTTGACAATGCCCTGATTGCTGCACCAAGGGAGGAGTTCATTGTGAGACTTCATGCCGTCCTCCAGCGATTCCAGGCAGCAGGACTCAAAGTGAAAAAGCAAAAATGTTTATTGGGGGTTCCAAGTGTGAACTTTTTAGGTTTTAGAGTGGATGCAAATGGACTGCACCCTACAGAAGACAAGGTACGAGCAATTTGTGAGGCCCCAGAGCCTGAGAATAAGGCCGTGTTACAACATTTCCTCCACACAAGGCAGCAGTGGCGGAGCCCTTGCAGAGGCTTTTAGATTTAAAAAAGCTCCTTGGGTTTGGCGGCCACATCAAACCAAAGCTTTTTGGGCTGTTAAGGAATTATTAGTTTCAAATTCCGTTTTGGCCCACTTTGATGAAAAACTGCCAGTTGTGTTCGCATGTGATGCTGCTCCTTATGGGGTAGGTGCAGTGCTGGGTCATAAACTTCCAAGTGGGAGGGAAGTCCCTGTGGCTTATTTCTCATAAGCCCTATCATCTGCAGAACAAAATTACTCACAGATTGACAAAGAAGGGCATGCTATTGTGAAGGGAGTGAACAAATTTCATGATTCCTTGTATGGGAGGCCCTTCAAAATAGTTACAGACCATAAGCCGTTGCTTGGACCTGCTGAGCCTGACCCCTCAGATGTTCTCCCAACGGGTCTTGTGTTGGTCTTTTTTTGGGTTGGGCTGGCTATCAGTATTTGCTCCAACATCGGCCAGGCAAAGTGATGGGCCATGCCGATGCCCTTAGTAGATTGCCCTTGCCAGAATGCGGTCGTGACCCTGTTCCCGCCCATCAGATCTTGCAGTTGGGAGATTTACCTCATCAGCCACTGCATGTTAGGGAAATTGTGGCAACAACCGCAAAGGATCGGGTGTTTGCCCGAATTTTAGATTGGGTGGGACGGGGTGGCCGAGGAAGCCGGGTTCTGAATTTGTGAGCTTCACAGCTCAGAAAGATGGACTGTCTACCCAACGATGGTGTATATTGTGGCTAGGCCGAGTTGGGGTCCCTCCACGCTTACATAAGATTTTGGAGGAGCTACATGTATCCCATCTCTGGATTTTTTCCCCTTTAAGTGGTTTTTCTGTTAAACAAACTGCTTGTTATACAAAGGTCCACAGTATCAGAAATTCAGTTGCAATATATACAAAGCATCCAACACAGAATTACATCAGCAAGAGAGTTTAACATGGCAATGGATGAAGTGATCTGAATTACAGCAGGTAAACCTCACTGGTAACATTTATTTATTTATTTATTTATTTATTTATTTATTTATTTATTTATTTATTTATATACCGCCCCATCTTCCAAGACGGAACTCGGCGCAGTGTACAATAAAAAGCAAAAAACAACAGCAATTGAGCACAAAATCAGAAATATGAATAAAAAAATAGGAGGGTACAATACCCTCAGCACAGAGTGGCATGGGCGGCCACAAGGACAGAAAGAAAGAAAAAAGGGAAAAATTAAACAAAAAGGTCGCCATATGCCTTCCTGAACAGATGGGTTTTCAGGGTTTTCAGCAGCTCACTAGGTAGTTGGTTCCACAGAGTAGGGCCCACCGCAGAGAAAGTGTGGTTACGTGTGAGCAACCTCTGCACCCCCCTGGGTGTGGCCACCCTAAGTGAGCATGCCTGCACCATTCTCATGGGTCTGGTCCCAGTCGATCTCTGAAACATACGTTCCGACAGGTACCCTGGTCCCAAGCCGTGGAGGGCTTTGAAAATCAAAACGAGGACCTTGAACCTTATCCGGTGGGCAACGGGTAGCCAATGCAGGAGAGCCTGGACCGGGGTGATGTGCTTGAATCTACGAGCACCCACCACCAGCTTGGCCACTGTATCCTGCACCCGTTGTAGCCACCGGAAAATGGTCAAGGGCAACCCCACGTAGAGGGCATTGCAAGGGCCTGCACGACTGTTCTCAGGGAGGATTCATCAAGGTACTGTCGGATCAGGGCGATCCTGTGGAGATGGATAAAAGTGGCCCTAGAGACCGCCGTCACCTGGGCTTCCAGGGAGAGGGCTGAATCGAAGAACACGCCCAGATTCCTGGCCCTGTCTGTAGGCTGGAGGGAAACACCCCCCAGTCTAGGGAGGGGGCCATTGTACACAGAAGAGGATGCCCCGAAGAACAGAACCTCAGTCTTCTACAGATCCAGCTTGAGCCCGTCCATTCCAGAACCGCCTCCAGGCATAGGTGGAGGGAGCGTACTGCCTCCTCTGCAGCAGAAGAAAAGGAGAGATAGAGCTGCGTGTCATCAGCATACTGATGATAGCGAACTCCAAATCTCCTGATGACCTCCACCAGAGGCCTCATATAAACGTTGAACAGCATGGGTAATATTGCCGACCCCTGGGGCACCCCACATGGGAGTGTCCAAGGAGCCGACAAGTCATCACCCATCTGAGACCAGCTGCCAAGGAAAGAACGGAGCCAGGACAGTGCAAGGCCCCCAATTCCCACCTCAGCAAGCCGGACCAGCAGGTTACCGTGGTCGACGGTATTGATGAGAATAAATTAATAAGAATTAATAAGAATTAATAGAATTAATAAATATGAGAATAAAAGCCGAAAATTATTATAAAGTGTTAAACCTGACTGTAGGTATTAGGTCATGCTGGCATAAACACAAAATAGATAAAAACGTAGATGCCAGCCTGTAGAGGTAACAAATACTTGTGGTTAACCAAGATAGGGCCAACGGAGAAGCGAAGACGACACAGATACGTGGGCACCATCTCATGGCACCAAAAGCGCCATTTTGTGGGAAAACAATCTCGAACTAAAAATAGGCAAAAGCCATTTCTAAGAATTATGATAACTTACCAGGTATGATTACGTATGACATGCACACGAAATACGCAAGCTGCGGTTACAAAAAGGTATAAAAAAGGAGACCACTCGGAGAGAAGAGAGCAGCAGAGTCTTGGGTCTATGGCCCAGATCATGCTGTGATGAAATTCCCACTAATACCTTTGTTGTGTGTTACATGTCTTGTGTGTCTATTGTAACTCTGCACTGGCTATAACTCTAACCTGGTTATAAACTCTGTACTCTTATATCTATCCTTATATCTGTCTAATAAACTGAATGAACTAATCCCTTGCGTGGCAGTTTCCTGAAAACCACCAAAATTTATCAGTATCAAAGGCAGCTGACAGATCAAGGAGCACCAACAGGGAGGAACACCCCCTGTCAGCCTCCCTGAGGAGGTCATCCTGCAGAGCGACCAGGGCAGTCTCAGTCCCCTGAAGCAGCCTGAACCCAGACTGGAAGGGATCCAGGATACGATTATCCTCCAGGCACGACTGAAGCCGGACGGCAGCCACCCTCTCAACAACGTTGCCCAGGAAGGGAACAATGGCGATCGGGCGATAGCTGGATAAATTGTCCAACACCATGATAGGATTTTTCAGAGTGGGCTTCACCACGGTCTCCTTCCAGCGGGAAGGGAAGATACCCTCCCTGAAGGAGGCCGTGGCAATAGTCGAAACCCACTCTGGCATGTTCCCTCCGGCCGATTTTAGAAGCCAAGCTGGGCAAGGGTTGAAAGGGGTAGCAGCCGGCCAGCAATAAGCCATAACTCTGCAGGCCTCCTCTGGAAACACCAGCCCAAACTCCACCAGGTGAGGAGACGTAGGGGGTAAGGCCCCGGGGATCTCAGGGGATGAACTAGAGCAGCTGGAGGGCAGATCGGAGTGGATGGCCTTAATTTTTTATCTACAATAGGCTGCAAACTGCTCACTAGTGAACTCACTAGGAGGCCCAAGCTGACCGGGATTGGAGAGGTCCCGAACCACCCGGAAGACCTCCGCCTGGTGGTTCGAGGCCTCCCCAATTCTCAGGGAGACGTAGGATGTTCTCGCGTCTGTGATCGCGTGAACATAGCGGCTGGTCAGCTGCTTAAGTGCAGCCCTACTCACTTCTGTCCGATGTACCCTCCAAATGCCCTCCAGCCTCCTATGTTCTCGCTTCATCGACCGCAACTCAGCCGACTACTACGGCGAAGAGCGGTCTCCACAGCGCAGGAGGTGCTTGGGGGCGATCCGGTCAACCGCCCTGGTGGCACCCTCGTACCACCTATCCACCAAGGCATCATCCGTGTTGTCTGCTAGACCACCAGAAAGCTCCCTGGTTGAGGAGCCTGCGGGGGCGGGCCCAAATTTAGGGCTGACACTGCCTTATATACAACTCTTGCAAAAACTACAGAACACATTACATCATTGGACATTACACTAGGTTATATTAGCATATACCAGCTGTACCCAATTGTATCATTCTACACGGCATTATATCAGATCAATTCACATGTGTTTGAAAAAGGAAGGAGGGGGGACCCGGGAAACTACAGGCCAGTTAGCCCTACATCTGTCCCAGGGAAGATGGTGGAAAGCCTCATCCAAGCGAAAATCTTAAAACACATAAAGGAACAAACCTTGCTGAGAGAAAATCAGCATGGCTTCTGTAAGGGTAAATCTTGTCTGACAAACCTTTTAGAATATTTTGAAAAGGTCAACAGGCATGTGGATCTGGGTGAACCGGTGGATATAGTCTGTCTGGATTTTCAAAAGGTTTTTGACACAGTCCCTCACCAAAGGCTGCTGAGAAAATTGCACAGTCAGGGGATAAGAGGGTAGGTCCTCTTGTGGATTGAGAACTGGTTGAGATCCCGAAAACAAAGAGTAGGTGTCAATGGGAAATTTTCACAATGGAGAGAGGTGAAAAGCGGTGTGCCCCAGGGATCTGTCCTGGGACCGGTGCTTTTCAATCTGTTCATAAACGACCTGGAGACAGGGATAAACAGTGAGGTGGCCAAGTTTGCAGATGACACAAAACTTTTCCGTATGGTAAAAACCAGAGAAGATTGTGAAGAGCTCCAGAAGGATCTCTCCAAACTGGGGGAATGGGCTGAGAAATGGCAAATGCGTTTTAATGTAACCAAATGTAAAGTAATGCATATTGGGGCAAAAAATCCAAACTTCATCTATCAACTCATGGGCTCTCAGTTATCCGTGACGGATCAGGAAAGAGATCTTGGTGTGTTGGTGGACAGCTCCATGAAGGTGTCTCCCCAATGTGTGGCAGCGGTGAAGAAGGCCAATTCCATGCTAGGGATTATCAAAAAGGGGATTGAAAATAAAACAGCCAACATTATAATGCCATTATACAAAACAATAGTAAGGCCCCACCTGGAGTATGGTGTACAATTTTGGTCACCGCATCTCAAGAAAGACATAGTGGAACTGGAAAAGGTGCAGAAGAGAGCGACTAAATGATTACTGGGCTGGGGCACCTCCCTTATGAAGAAAGGCTAAAACATTTGGGCCTCTTTAGTCTGGAAAAAAGGTGCTTGAGGGGGGATAAGATTGAGACATACAAAATAATGCGGGGTATGAGTAAAGTGGATAAAGGGAAGCTCTTCTCTCTCTCCCAAAATACCAGAACTAGGGGACATACACTCAAATTGAGGGCTGGGAGAGTAAGAACTGACAAAAGAAAATATTTTTTCACTCAGCGCGTTTTAAGTCTATGGAACTCCCTGCCACAGGATGTGGTGATGGCATCTGGCCTGGATGCCTTCAAAAGGGGATTGGACAGATTCCTGGAGGAAAAGTCCATCACAGGTTACAAACCATGATGGAGATGTGTAATCTCCAGTCTTAAAGCCGGGGTACTTCAAGGGCCAGATACCGGGGAGCAATATCACGAAACAGATATCAAGTCTCGTGCACTCCCAGACGTATCTGGTGGGGCCACTGTGAGATACAGGAAGCTGGACTAGATGGGCCGCTGGCCTGATCCAGCATGGCTCTTCTTATGTTCTTATGTTCTTATGTCCAATCTATAGTATATATTTTATATATAAGGTACCAAATGTTTTCTATTGTTTTTCTTTGATTTTGGCCACTATATACCAGAATCTGCAATCAGTTACCTCCGTGGCTTTCAGTCAATTTAAAATATTACATTTTAACATATACATCCATTATATGAAATCCTAAAAGGGGTTGTCAAACAAGGATTGTGTGATTACTGAAGTTATTACCACACGATTTTTCAAAACTATTGGAAATTGTGGGTCCTAAGGGGTGTAGAAAGGGCAACCAGAATGAGAGAAACAGGATCCTCAGTTACGACATTCAAACGGCTTCTCACCTGTGCGGATTCTGTGATGCCTAGTAAGGCTTCCAGAATCACTGAACCTCTTTCCACACTCCAGGCATTCATGTGGCTTTTCGCCGGTGTGGATTCTACGATGATAAGCAAGGCTTCTAGAATCACTGAACCTCTTTCCACACTCCAGACATTCAAATGGCTTCTCGCTTGTGTGGATTCTATGATGATAAGCAAGGCTTCTAGAATCACTGAACCTCTTTCCACACTCCAGACATTCAAATGGCTTCTCGCCTGTGTGGGTCCTGCGATGGCTAGCAAGGTGTCCAGCTTGACTGAAGCTCTTTCCACACTCCAGACATTCAAATGGCTTTTCGCCTGTGTGGGTCCTGTGATGCTTAGCAAGGTGTCCAGCTTGACTGAACCTCTTTCCACACTCCAGACATTCAAATGGCTTTTCGCCTGTGTGGGTCCTGTGATGCTTAGCAAGGCTTCCAGAATCACTGAACCTTTTTCCACACTCCAGACATTCAAGTGGCTTCTCGCCTGTGTGGGTCCTGTGATGGATGGCAAGGCTTCCAGAATGACTGAACCTCTTTCCACACTCCAGACATTCAAATGGCTTCTTGCCTGTGTGGATTCTACGATGATAAGCAAGGCTTCTAGAATCACTGAAGCTCTTTCCACACTCCAGACATTCAACTGGCTTCTCGACTGTGTGGATTCTACGATGATAAGCAAGGCTTCCATAATGACTGAAGCTCTTTCCACACTCCAGACATTGAAATGGCTTCTCGCCGGTGTGGGTCCTGCAATGGCTAGCAAGGTGTCCAGCTTGACTGAACCTCTTTCCACACTCCAGACATTCAAATGGCTTTTCGCCTGTGTGGGTCCTGCGATGCCTAGCAAGGTGTCCAGCTTGACTGAACCTCTTTCCACACTCCAGACATTCAAATGGCTTCTCACCTGTGTGGATTCTATGATGATAAGCAAGGCTTCCATAATGACTGAAGCTCTTTCCACACTCCAGACATTGAAATGGCTTCTCACCAGTGTGGGTCCTGCAATGGCTAGCAAGGTGTCCAGCTTGACTGAACCTCTTTCCACACTCCAGACATTCAAATGGCTTTTCGCCTGTGTGGGTCCTGCGATGCCTAGCAAGGTGTCCAGCTTGACTGAACCTCTTTCCACACTCCAGACATTCAAATGGCTTCTCACCTGTGTGGATTCTATGATGATAAGCAAGGCTTCCATAATGACTGAACCTCTTTCCACACTCCAGACATTGAAATGGCTTCTCGCCGGTGTGGGTCCTGTGATGCCTAGCAAGGTGTCCAGCTTGACTGAACCTCTTTCCACACTCCAGACATTCAAATGGCTTCCCGTCGGTGTGGATCCTGTGATGCTTAGCAAGGCTTCCAGATTCACTGAACCTCGTTCCATACTTAAGACATTCAAATGGCTTCTCGCTGGTGTGGGTTCTGTGATGACTAGCAAGGTGTTCACCTCGACTGAACCTCTTTCCACAGTCAAGGCACTCAAATAGCTTCTCCCGTTGGTGAATATTCCTATGGGGACTATTTGTTGATGTGCTAGTAAAATATTTTTCACACTTGCCATGCTCATTCCTTTCCTCTGGTTTTGATGTTTTTGGGACCGCTTTCTCTTCTTCCTGACAAGGAATTGATATGTCCATCTTTAGATCTATTTGTTTTCCTTCTAAGCTTCTTCCTTCTGGTTTGATTCTCAACACCCTCTTTTTCACCTGAATATTCAACCTCTTCGTCTGACGCTTGGAATCCTCCTCTCTTATTTCCTCTCTACAGTATCTGACCTGCAAAATATAAATGACCACAAAAACGGAGTTTTAAATCAAGTAGCAAACCGAGTGCACTGCCATGGAGGAGGGAGGAGAAGGAGACAGAGCTCCAGGGTGGACCCACCTCCACCCACCTCAGTGAGGAGGAAATGATTCTATTCCATGCTGGGAAAAGTATTGTGAGGTCCAGGATAAGAAACGGATGCAAACTGTTGGACTGGGTGAGCCGTGATGGCCTGTCCCGGCAAGGCTGCTCTTCTGTTCTTTTGCTCTTAACGTCAGGAGTACAAACCCCAAAATCGATCAGGGCAGTAGAGGCCAGTGGGAAGGCTCCACCTTTGCCTGACTACGAGTCCCCTCCCTTCCTTTAGAGTCTGTGGCTGTCTTTGCGGTGTCTGGGGGTGTCAATATTTCGTTTTTCTTTCACTGCTTATATGGCGAGGTGGGTGAGGGGGTTTTAAGTCCTTTAAATGACCCTGAGGAGTCATAGCATATAAACACATGAAATCAATCAGTAAAGAAATAAAAACATTCTTGAGGAGGCATGCTGGGCAGGGGGAGGCAGCTTCTTTCGAGGGGGGGGGTCTCCCATCAGGGCAACCAAAACTACCCTTCTTCCTCTTTAACCAGGAGGCCAAGGGATCCTTCCCTGGACGGACCTCTTTCCCAGAACCCCGAAGGGACCCCTCAGGCAGGGATCCCCGTCCTGGATTCAGTAGATCCCCTTCGCTGTGGGGCAAAATATAGAATCACCTTCTCAAAGGATCCTGGCAGCTGAAAAGATAAAATTAAATTAATAACAAGAAGCCCAGGCTGGGATTTTTAAGAGGAGGAGGAGGGGGATTTGGGGGGTTTTTGTGGGTGGGTGGGGGAAAAATTTCCTTCTCTCTCTCTCTCTCTCTGTCCTCTCCACCCCCACCCCCCAATTCCTTCTCCTGGTCTTTTTCCTGAATGTCCTTGTTTTTTTTCTTATGGGGGGGAGGGAGGCACAACCTTCCACAACCCCCTTCTAAAGACACCCCCCTCCATGGCACAACCCCCCATCCCCCTCCCCCTCCCTCTTCTTCATGTTTTTCCCTTCCCCCTATTTTTGTCAGTCCCTAAAAGCTTCGTCCGCCCTTTTTTCCTTGCGGGGGGGGGGAGAGCTATAGCGAAGTAGGAGGGTTTTTTGGGGGGGGCCTGGATCAGACCCCCCCTTCATTCCTTTCCCCTCTCCCTCTTTCTCTCACCAGATCCTCAAAGGAGTGTGCACTGGGGGGGGGCTCCTCTCCTGGGACCCGAACCCCCCACCCACGGATTTCATCAGCAAAGCCCCCACAGTCCTCCTCTTCTCCCCCCAATTCTCCTCCAGCCTCCATCTCACACCCCGCTGTCCTCCTCCCCCAAATAGCATTGCAACCCCCCCATTGTACAACCCACCTCCTCCTCCTCCTCTTTCTTGGGAAAGTCTCTTTTCCTCTCCAGAGCCTTTTTTTGAGCGGGGGGGGGGGGATCCTCGTGCAGAGCACCCCCCACCTCCCCCTTTTTCTGCCGGTCTGCTCTCGCTGCCTCCCCCCCCCGGAGGACTGAATCATACACCCCGTTCTCTCTCTGCCTCCCTCCCTCCCTCCTCCTCCTCCTGGGGGCCGGGGGGGGCCCTCAGGCTGAATCACCAAGAGGAGCCCCATGGAGGAGGAGGAGGTGGAGGAGGGAGGGGGGCACAAGGCGGCTCCTGGGATCCTCTTTCGTCACTTATTATTTTATTACCCCCCCCCCCGGTGCCTCTTTTCCCTATAGAAACAAAGAAAGAAACAAATAATAATTTTTTGCTGGCAGCCAAAAATACAACCCCACATGGTATTTCAGCCCCAGATCAGGGAGAGGAGGCGCAATGGGGGGGGGCAT
This sequence comes from Phrynocephalus versicolor, assembly GCA_023846285.1. Taxonomy (NCBI): domain Eukaryota; kingdom Metazoa; phylum Chordata; class Lepidosauria; order Squamata; family Agamidae; genus Phrynocephalus; species Phrynocephalus versicolor. The sequence continues at coordinate 32,484 of JAHTLZ010002023.1, forward strand.
GGGGAGAAGTTTGGGGGGGAGGTGATGGAGGATGGTGGGGAATTGGGGGCGGGGGGGAAGGAGAAGGAACGCAAGCAAGGAGGAGGCGGTGCCTGAGGAGTCGCTGGTTGTAGTAGTAGTAGTTGTTGTTGTTGGAGGGGGCAGAAGAGGCTCCCTCTTGGGCTGGCTTCAGCTTTTAGGTCAACCCTAACCCTTACTCCTAACCCTAATGGCCCCCACCCCTCCCCCCCCACCCTGGGAAGTAGGGAAAATCGGATGCAAATTGTTCCACAGCCTCTTTCAGTTTATCCCCCCAAAACTATTTAGTTCAAATATTGCTACCCTGCTTTTTTCCTTAAAAGAGACCCAGGGTGCCTGAACTCTGCTTAGTAGTGGTTTGGGCTTCTGATATCTAAGAGGCATAAAAATACTACATACATAAATGCTTTCACTTATTAAGAACAGAAGAACAGCCTTGCTGGGACAGACCACAACCCTTCCAGTCCAGCATTCTGTCTCACCCAGTCTTCACCTGCTTACGACCCCCCACAAATGGCATTGAGAGATATCCTGCCTATTTCTCAAACCGAGAGGTTGTCCTTAGGCATCCGTAATGATCGCCATTGAGACCCTTGTTCGCCACGAACTTTTCCGATCCTTTCTGAAAGCTGTCAAGGCCGACAGCTGTCACCTCTAGAGATGGGCACAGACCAAAAAAAAAAATGGTGATTCATTTCGGTTTGGTTAAGGCTTTGTTTCATTTTTAATAATTTTTATTTGAAATAAATTTCATTGGTTCATTATTCATTTTTACCCACTTTGCCCAATTTAATCCATTTGACTGCGTGTGGGTGTGATGATGACATGATGAAGATCAATGAATCTCATTCATTCCGCCATTCAATCCCATTGCCACACGGATGGCTCCGAGTCTGAGTCCATCACTTTGTTTTGTTTGGAATGGGAGGAAAGAGTTTCTTTCCTTTCTCTGTGTCCCCCCACAGAATCAAGGCAACACCCCCTGATGCTGGCAGAGAGTAAGTAGAGAGAGGGAGTAGAGAGAGAGTAGAGACAGAGTAGAGAGAGGGCCCCATGTCTGTCCTGTGAGATTGGACACCCATGGGGCAGGTGAAGCGACGTGTTGTGGTTACGGATGCAGGCTGTAACATGATTTCCACGCTTCAGAATGTTGTTGAGGTACTGGTGGTGAATGTTGGCAGACACCCCCCCCCCCCCGAAAAAACACCTGGCTCCCTAGTATGAGCCTCCATCCCGTCGTACCCTCAGGAGGCGGGTGAGGCCCTCCCTTTATGAGTCGGTCAAGGTTAAGGAAAAATCAACAACCCCAATGGCCACATTGAACCTTTTTTGGTTCTTTTGAGCATCTGTATTATGTGATCCTCTATGGAAAAATGGGCTTAATTCTCTTTATTGATTGCTTTGCAGCCACATTGGCGGTCTAGTGGTTCCAACCCCCATAGAGCACAGCGCACTCACAGAGGCAGGCAGGTAGGCAGGGAGAATGAGCGCTTGGAGTCACCCTCACCCACATTGGAGGTGCAGTGGCTTTCTTTCTTTCTTTCTTTCTTTCTTTCTTTCTTTCTTTCTTTCTT